>ML664168.1:3899712-4016362 GCA_007570785.1 Antilocapra americana | reverse complement strand
TATATTAACACATATATATGGAATTTAGAAAGACAGTAATGAGAACCCAACATGGGAGACAACAAAAGGAACGCAGATGTATAGAATAGACTTGTGGACTTTGTGGATGAGGGTAAGGGTGGGATGAGATGGGAGAAGGGCATTGAAGCATGTTAATTGTCATGTGTCTAATCAATCGCCAGCCCAGGATTGATGCTCGGGAGTGGTGCAGCGAGATTTCCCGGGGGGGAGGGAGGAGGGAGGGGGGACCCGGAGGGGAAGCATATGTAAACCCATGGTGATATCATGACAATGTATGGCAAAAACAATAATAAAAAAAAAAATAAATAAAAAAATATATATATTTTTCCCCACATATTTTTTTACATTTTAATTTCTGCTGTGATTTTAATGGGCTCTATCATATCATATTGAATAAGAAACGGGTAGAGAAATATTTCCATGTGTATGTAGCTCCAACTCCCAAATACCATAGGTAATTATTAGAATGTAGTGAAGGAAGGTTATAATGGATCAAGCTATCCTATTTTAACTGTACTGATTATATTTCACAGTAGTTCCAGGGGCCCCTTATGGATTGTATGAATTAATATGCCTCCAAAAAGGAGAAATTTTGCCCTTCTTAAAGTGTGGAGTTAGTTTCTGTGTTGTACAATGTCATTTAAAAGTTTAATGAATGAGAATTAATTATCTTCATGATTACCTGTAAATCTGGTCAATCTTATGAATAGTGTTGAACCCAAAGAATCAGTTATCAGTGTGCTCCAAAGAAAGATTTAGTATTCTTACTCTTTCAAAACAGCCTGGATTTTTAAATGCCATCATGAACTGGTGTGTGCTTAAGAAAACTTATCGAAGTAATCACCAATCAAATTTCATTCAACATGTATCAATCTTGTTTATTCATTGACTGATTGATTATAGAAGAAACCACATGTATTTATGTTGAAAAAATACCATCCTGGTGATTAATTTTTAATGAATTTATTTCATTTTTCACTGGCCTTTTTATCTAAAAAAATTTAATGTAACTATACAGCATGAATTAATTTTCAGTAGAGATTAATCATACAAGTAACAGCTTTCAGCCAAACTACCCTACTTAAAAGTCTGAAAATGCTAAAAAAGAAACCACATTCTTAACAAAATAGAATACTTACAAAAGCATTTAAGATGTATAATGCTTTAATGGAAAGTTTTCTTAAGTATATTTTATATGTGGAACTTCCAAATAAAATTTGGAAAATATGAGGCAAAATCTGAATAGCTAATCCTGGAAAATGGGTAGATACTTCACCTTGAATATGAGTTCTTTTCTTAAAGTAAAGTAATAAAAATGTAAACAGTATCACTTATTCAGTTTCTTTAAGAGTTACTCATTTAACTCAATGAAAGAAATTGACCTTTTATTGTGAACAAGATGCTACATAAGTGTTTTTCCTACATTCTAATGTCTGAATAGAATAAGAAACTAGTATTTGTTCTAATACATGCAAAAAGGGTTTTGCCTCTGAAATTCCAGAATGTCTTGGATAGAAAATTGGATAGAATTGATGTAGTTTGTTGATTCCTAACCCAAATAGTTTTATTTTACACATCTACTTCTACTGTAAGAACTGAAGAAATGGTGTGCATACAGAAAGATTCTAATCCAGCCAACAGATGTTGTAGGTAGGAGAAAATTACCAACATAATAACATTTATGTTGAATTTTGTAAGCTGGCAAGGAATATTAGGGAAGACAATTATATGACATATTTTAAAGAACAAAGAAACAACTTATCACACTATTTCTAGAAAATTTCAAGCATAGAATATTTGTAGAATCTTAGTGGAAGATAAATTTTGATACATTAACAGAGAGCATATTGTAGTTTTCATCATGATCATCATCATTTTCACTATGTTGAACAAAAATGAAGCCGATGCAGTACTTAGAGTTGTTTTATGGTTGATTGGTTTGTTTTTGGTTTGCATTTTCTTGAATCTCCAGTTTTAAATGTTCTTTTTCACTACTACTAACCAATACTCACAGCTCTAAAATGCACTGGGTAACATCCTCAGTTGATTTCAAGTTGGTCAGTGATAACTGTGACAGCAGTATATGGAATGCATTGGGAGATGCAAGATTATATGACAAAGAGCACCTTTAAAGCTCCACAAAAATGCAGACTTGGCTAATTTTTTTTACCAGTATATGTACAACATTAGAACAGTGGCTGGTATACTTGTTGCGGCTGTTGTTTCAGTTGTGTCTAACTCTTTGCAACCCCATAGACTGCAGCACAACAGGTTTCCCTGTCCTTCACTCTGTCCTGAGTTTGCTCAAATTCATGTCCATTGAGTTGGTGATGTCACCCAACCATCTCCTTCTCGGTCGTCCCTTCTCACCTTGCCTTCAGTCTTGCTCAGCATCAGGATCTTTTCCATTGAGTCAGATCTTCACATCAGGTGGCCAAGGAATTGGAGCTTTAGTATCAAAATCAGTACCTCCAGTGAATATTCAGGAATGATTTCCTTTAGCGTTGACTGGTTTGATCTCCTTGCAGTCCAAGGAGCTCTCAAGAGTCTTTTCCAACACAGTATAAAAGCACCAATTCTTTGATGCTCAGCCTTCTTTATGGTCCAACTCTCAAATCTGTAAAAAACCAGAGCTTTGACTCTATGGATCTTTGTCAGAAAAGTGATGTCTCTGTATTTTAATACACTATCTAGGTTTGTAATAGTTTTTCTTCCAAGGAGCAAGCATTTTCTAATTTCACGGCTAAATTCAGCATCAGCAGTGATTTTGGAGCCCAAGAAAATAAAGTCTGTCACTGTTTGCATTGTTTGCCCATCTATTTGCCATGAAGTGATGAAACAGGATGCTATCACCTTCATTTTTTGAATGTTGAATTTTAAGCCAGTTTTTATTTTCACTCTCCTCTTTCACCTTCATCAAGAGCCTCTTTAGTCCCTCTTCACTTTCTGCCATAAGGGTAGTGTCATCTGCATATCTGAAGTTATTGATATTTCTCCTAGAAAACTGGATTTCAGCTTGAGCTTCATCCAGCCCAGCATTTCACATGATGGACTCTGCATATAATGTAAATAAGCAGAGTGACAATGTACAGCCTTGACATACTACTCTTCCAGTTTGGAACCAGTCTGGACAGTTCCATGTCCAATTCTAACTGTTATTCTTGACCTGAATACAGGCTTTACAGGAGGCATGTAAGGTGATCTGATATTCCTATATCTTTAAGAGTTTTCCAGGTTTTTTTCTTTCTGTGACCCACACAGTCAAAGGCTTTACCATAGTAAATGAGGCAGAAATAGATGTTTTCTGAAATTCTCTTTCTTTTTCTGTGATCCAATGAATATTGGCAACTTGATCTCTGGTTCCTCTGCCTTTTCTAAATCTAGCTAGGATATCTGGATGATCTCGGTTTACATACTGTTGAAACCTAGCTTGGAGAATTTTGAGGATTATTTTGCTAGCATGTAAAATGAGTGCAATTGTGTGATAGTTTGAACATTCTTTGGCATTGCCTTTCTTTGGGACTGGAATGAAAACTGACCTTTTCCAGGACACTGCTGAGTTTTCCAAATTTGCTGGCTTATTGAGTGCAGAACTTTAAAAGAACCATCTTTGGGGATGTGAAATAGGTCAGTTGGAATTCTATCACCTCCACTAGCTTTGTTTTTTGTGATGCTTCCTAAGGCCAACTTGACTTCACAATCCAACATGTCTGGCTCTAGGTGAGTGATCACACCCTCATAATTATCTGGGTCATGAAGATCCTTTTCATATAGTTATTCTTTTATTTTTGCCACCTCTTAATATCTTCTGTTTCTGTTAGGTCCATACTGTTTATGTCCTTTATTGTACCCATCTTTGTATGAAATTCTCCCTTGGTATCTCTAATTTTCTTGAAGAGTTCTCCAGTCTTTCCAATTCTATTGTTTTCCTCTTTGTTTGCATTGATCACTGAGGTTTGTTTGCATTGCCAACATTCAATGGATCATTGAAAAAACATGAGAGTTCCAGAAAAAATCTACTTCTACTCTGTCATTGACTATGTCAATGCCTTTGATTGTGTGGATCACAACAAATGGTGGAAAATTCTTCAAGAGATGGGAACACCAAACCACCTTGCCTGCCTCCTGAGAAATCCGTATGCAGGTCAAGAAGCAACACTTAGAACTGGACATGAAACAGCAGACTGGTTCCAAATTGGGAAAGCAGTATGTCAAGGCTTTATATTGTCACCCTGTTTATTTAACTTATATGTAGAGTATATCATGAGAAGTGCTGGGCTAGATGAAGCACAAGCTGGAATCAAGATTGATGGGAAAAATATCAATAACCTCAGAAATGCAGATGATACCACTCGTATGGCAGAAAGTGAAGAACTAAAGATCTCTTGATGAAAGTGAAAGAGGAGAGTGAAAGAGTTGACTTAACACTCAACATTCAGAAAGCTAAGATCCATGGTATCCAGTCCCATCGCTTCATGGCATATAGATGGGGAAACAGTAAGAAATTTATTGGGGGGGGGCTCCAAAGTCACTACAGATGGTGACTGCAGCCATGAAATTAAAAGATGCTTGTTCCTTGGAAGAAAAGCTATGACCAACATAGACAGCATATTAGAAAGCAGAGACTTTCTTTTGCCAACAAAGGTCCATCTAGTCAAAGCTATGGTAGTTCCTGTAGTCATGTATGGATGTGAGAGGTGGACTATAAAGAAAGCTGAGCACCAAAGAATTAATGCTTTTGAACTGTGGTGTTGGAGAAGACTCTTGAGAGTCCCTTGGCCTGCAAGGAGATCCAACCAGTGAATCCTCAAGGAAATCAGTCCTGCATATTCATTGGAAGGACTGATTCTGAAGCTGAAACTCCTTTTTTTTTGACCATCTGATGCCAAGAACTGACTCATCAAGTAAAGACCTTGATGCTGGGAAAGATTGAGGGCAGGAGAAGAAGGGGTCAACATAGGATGAAATGGTTGGATGATATCACTGATTTGATGGACATGAGTTTAGCAAGTTCTGGAAATTGGTGATGGACTGGGAAACCTGAAGTGCTGCAGTCCTTGGGGTCACAAAGAGTAGGACATGACTGAGTGACTGAACTGATTATTGATGAATGCTTTCTTCTCTCCTCTTGCTATTATTTGGAACTCCACATTCATATGGTTATTAATTTCCTTATCTCCTTTGCCTTTTGCTTCTCTTCTTTCCTCAGCTATATATAAGGCCTCCTCAGACAACCATTTTGACTTTTTGCATTTCTTTTTTAGGGGGATGGTCACTACCTCCTGTACAATGTTACAACCTCTGTCCATAGTTCTTTGGGCACTCTGTCTATCAGATCTAATCCCTCAAATCTATTTGTTACTTTCACTGTATAATCACAGGGTATTTGATTTAGGTCTTTCCTGAATGGCCTTGTGATTTTCCCAACTTTCTTCAATTTAACTCTGAATTTTGCAATAAGAAGTTCATGATATGAACCACAATCGGCTCCTACTTTTGTTTTTGCTGAGTGCATGCAGTTTCTCCATCTTCAGCTGCAAAGAATATAAGAAATTTGATTTTGTTATTGTCTATCTGGTGATGCTCATATGTAGAGTCATCTCTTGTCTTATTGGAAGATGGTGTTTGCTATGACCAGTGTGGTCTCTTGGCAAAACCACTGTTAGCCTTTGCCTGGCTTCATTTTGTACTCCAAGACCAAACTAGGCTGTTATTCCAGGTGTCTCTTGACTTTCCACTTTTGCATTCCATTCCTCTATGATGAAAAGGACATCTTTGTGTGTGTGAGTGTGTTAGTTCTAGAAGGTCTTATAGGTTTCATGGAACCATTCAATTTCAGCTTCTTTTACATTAGTGTTTAGGGCATACACTTGGTTTAGTGTGATATTGAATCATTTGCCTTGGAAGTGAACACCTGAGTACTGCATTTAGGACTCTTTTGTTGACTGTGAGGTATATTAGTAGACAAACAATAAACAAAGTGTATCGCAGTATTGCAGTTCCTGTGTTTATGTAAAGCAGTTGGAACTAAAACAGGAAATGTAATCACAAAGGCAAATTTAGCAAACATATTTTGTTAAGCATCAATAAAAAAATAAATAAGTAGAATATAAATAAATAAACATTTCCTAGTTTTTTGACTTGGGCTTCTGGGTGAAATGGTCATGCTATTAATTAAGAAATAAAATATAGGGAGAAAATCTTTGGCTCTTCAAGTTTCTTCAGACACAGAAGTTAATGATCAAACATAATTTATCTTGCCTATGAATTCCACAGGGCATCCCTGGTGACTCAGTCAGTAAATAATCAGCCTGAAATGTAAGAGACCCAGGCTCAGTTCCTGGGTCAGGAAGATCCCCTGGGAAAGGAAATGACTACCCACTCCAGTATAATCACCTGGAGAATTCCAAGGATAGGGTATACAGTGAGGAATTCCAGAGGTTAAGATATATTTTGACTGAAAATTTTACCTACAGCAAATCTATGTGCACTCATTCTATCCTTCACATAGGTTAGTTTTTACTTTTGAAAGAATATTATCAATAGAATTGACAGAAACCCCAGGAAGAAAATAAAGGCTTATACAGTTACTTTTTCTATCATCTGGCAATTTGACGCTATGATAAAAGTTTTGGATAAATCCATTTCTGGCTCTTCTTCACATATAAAAATTTGTTTAAATAGTGTATTTATTATACCCTCTCTTTTCATATTCTGATAATTTTGTCATTGATTCCTTTATGTGCATCTTCTTTACTTTAGCTTTGTTGATATTGTGTTAATAAAAGTTCAGTGAGAACAAAGAAGCATTTTGGAGGTTAAATTGGCAGTGCTTGTAACTCACTGAAAGAAGTAAGGCAGGAGATTCAGAGAAAGGAGGCTTCTTTAAGAGGTAGAACTGAAGTTTGAGTTAGAAATGAGGAACAAAGAGGTTTTCTTGTTTGTTTACTTTTGGTCAATCTATTGTACTCATTTTGTAGAGTAAATTAAATATTTTGCTTTCAACAAGAAAAAAAAAACATATCTTAATATGATGCAATGCAATGTTTTCTACCAAGTGACTTTTGGAAATGTCTCTGAAGAGAAGAGACCATTTTGTTGCCATGTTCTATGAGACGTCCCCAGTATATTTAATCTCTCATGACATTGTTGTATATTAGAACTTAGAAGCCCCCCCCCCCTTTTTTTTGCCACATGCTTAAATGTCCTGAAAGAAACAGGACATGAAAGAAAGTGAAAGTTGCTCAGTCGTGTCTGCCTCTTTGTGACCCCATGGATTATACAGGTCATGGGATTCTCCAGGCCAGAATACTGGAGTGGGTAACCTTTCCCTTTTCCAGGGCGTCTTCCCAAAACAGGGATAGACCCAGGTCTCCCACATTGCAGGTGGATTCTTTGCCACCTGTGCCACAAGCATACTGTCATTTCTTGCAGCTGTTTCTTCATAATAACCAATCCACCTATTCTCCCCACTGTAGGTATTTACAACATGCTCTCTGTTTTACTTGTACCTCAGTTGACATAATGTTTTTCAACAAGTTCATGTGTTACTTTTAAAGTAACTTAATTCAACTCTTGTAGACAAAAAGAAACATTTCCTTTCTGTGGTCATTCAGCATGAGATGGTGGCACCAGAGGTCTCAGTAACACTGCTTCAGGGAAATGTTCCTAGGATCTGACACATTCAGCAGAGAAAAGGAAAATGAAAAACTGGCTTGCTTTTTTTTTTTTTTCCTGAAAATGTGATAAAAGCAACATCATACCAGAAGAAAACTAACAGTGAATGGAGGTAGATCCACCTACAGAGACCTGGAGGTCAACGCATATTCAACTGCAGATCAGAGAATGAGCTCCCCCAGAAGAGGAAGCAGAAGATCTGAAAGAGAAATCTTTTCATAGAAAGGTAGTGCTCTATTTAACAGAGCTTGACTTCAATATCAGTCCATTCAGGCGGCTCTACACAGAGGAAGCATCTCGGCCCAGTGTTCAAAGAGAGCAGGCACTTCATGGACCTCTAAGCAAACATGGCAGGAGGTCATTTTAAAAACAGCTACTGTTGCTTAGATGTACATGAGTCATCCCACTAGGGAGAATTTCTTTCTCTGAAGGAAAATTAGGGTCATTTTAAATATTTTTTTTAAAAAAGAAAAGAAACAAAACCAACAAATAAAATCTGTTTGTAAAATAAGCATTTGGGGAATGTCCCTTTTAACTGTAAAGATCACACTAATTTATGCAGAACACAAGATGTATTCTTATGGTGGAAGGTCACTTTGAACAACCAAGTGATTATTAATGCAAAGAAAATCCAGCTTTGCATTTCAGGGAGGTAACATTTTTAGAAATAGACTCTTAAGTGGGGGAAGAAAAGCTGTAAAACTATAGATGTGGGAGGAGAATGTAAGATCAAGCCAATAATCCTGCTGTGAAGAAGCTATAGGGAAGCTAAAAACTACTAAAACCTGTCAGAGTTCTGTAATTAAAAGCTAGCAGTGACACCTAAATATGCTAGAATATGTATTATTATGTACTTAAATATGACCTTCAAAGTAAAAGGATGCTAACCCAAATGTGATTTAAAAACTAAGATATGCTTTTCTTAAAAATATATTAAGTGATATTTTATTATTATCTATAGGCTAACCCCAAAAGCCCTATTTGACCTAAGATGTAGTTGGAATTTATATATTGTTGTTCTAACCAACTTATTTTCATTGCGTTATAGAGATAATGTTCACTTCATTCTCTTGTTACTCCTCAATGTTTTTATTTTTCAGTTAAAGAGCCTTTTCTGACATCTTATTAGCAGAAAGTCATGGCCATAGAACTAGGAATATAGCTTCTGTTCTAACTTTCATCCTATGGAGATGAAAGCTTTGGATTCTATTTAAAAAGAGATGAAGCAGTTAAGAGAGAACTTCAAATTTTAGAACCATAGAAATTCCTCTCCAAAAGGAATTGATTAAATATTAGGTAACTTTATGTAATTAACTTACATGAATAAATTTGTAATTTATCCACTTATATTTGGTTACAACTTTGGATTTTTGGTTACAAGTTGAAGAATGTGGATTGGATTTTTTAATTCTTGTGATTCATAGAAGAATCAAGTATAACCAAATGACTAATGTGTTATTTTTAGAAGAATGTGTTATTTTTTTCTTTCTGCTTTTTGGTTACAGGTTGTAACAGAATCAGCAATCAAAAAGAAGTTTGAAATGTGCTAGAGAATTGAGTATAATAAAATGAAGTTTAATAGAAATAATTGAGTATCAGATTTGTATCCAAAATATCCATCTGTGCCATGCAGTATGTGAGAGCCCAGTGTACACACATATAAATACATTTGGAGGCTTTCTGACTGGGAAGTTAATATGAGCCAGCAGCAGTCTGGTTGCTAAATTGATACAATTGTAGGCTTCATTATTAGTAATAATTGGTGGGAAGTGATACTCCCACTCCACCTTGCACAATCTGTTGTCAGACCATAAATGGAACTCTCTGTTGAGTTCTATTGTATGACAGTTTAAAAGTCAAAAACATGATGCACATTCAGAGACAAGTGGCCTGTGCTTTGAATGGACTTGTAGCAGTAGCATATGAGGAATGAGGAAAAGGGATAGGAACATTTACAATTAAAAGTGGAAAATTAAGGGGCCACAAATATATCCACAGTATTTATCCAAGCCAGGTTTCAGCAATACATGGACCATGAACTTCCAGATGTTCAAGCTGGTTTTAGAAAAGGCAGAGGAACCAGAGATCAAATTGCCAACATCTGCTAGATCATCGAAAAAGCAAGAGAGTTCCAGGAAAACATCTACTTCGGCTTTATTGACTATGCCAAAACCTTTGACTGTGTGGATCACAATAAACTGTGGAAAATTCTGAAAGAGATGGGAATTCCAAACCACCTGACCTGACTCTTGAGAAATCTGTATGCAGGTCAGGGAGCAACAGTTAGAACTGAATGTAGAACAATAGACTGGTTCCAAATAGGAATTGGAATATTGTCATCCTGCTTATTTAACTTACATGCAGAATACATCATGAGAAACACTGGGATGGATGAAAGACAAGCTGGAATCAAGATTGCCTGGAGAAATATCAATAACCTCAGATATGCAGATGACACCACTCTTATGGCAGAAAGTGAAGAACTAAAGACCTCTTGATGAAAGTGAAAGAGGAGAGTGAAAAAGTTGCTTAAACCTCAACATTCAGAAAACTAAGATCATAGCATCTGGTCCCATCACTTCATGGCAAATAGATGGGGAAACAGGCTCACTGTATTTTGAGGAGTTCCAAAATCACTGCAGATGGTGACTGCAGCCATGAAATTAAAAGATGCTTACTCCTTGAAGGAAAGTTAGGACAATCTAGACAGCATATTATAAAGCAGAGACATAACTTTGTCAACAAAGGTCCATCTAGTCAAGGTTATGGTTTTTCTGGTAGTCATGTATGGATGTGAGAGTTGGACTGTAAAGAAAGCTGAGTGCTAAAGAATTGAAGCTTTTGGTGTTGGAGGAGACTCTTAAGAGTCGCTTGGACTGCAAGGAGATCCAACCAGTCCATCCTGAAAGAAATCAGTCCTGAGTGTTCATTGGAATGACTGATGTTGAAGCTGAAACTCCAATACTTTGGCCACCTGATGCAAAGAGCTGACTCATTGGAAAAGACTCTGATGTTGGGAAAGATTGACAGCAGGAGGAGAAGGGGCTGACAGAGGGTGAGATGGCTATATGGCATCACTGACTCGATGGACATGAATTTGGGTAAACACCTGGAGTTGGTGATGGACAGGGAAGCCTGACGTGCTGCAGTCCCTGGGGTCGCAGAGTTGGACATGACTGAGCAACTGAACTGAATTGATAAACCTCAGAGGCCTCAAGCAGTTTATGGAACCATGGCTCTCATATGTAATTCAAAATATATCAGCTTTGAAATATGGAAGGTGTGAATAGACTAAAATGATTGTATTTTCCTGTTACTATTAATAATATTTTTTGATACATCAACACTTTGATTTATTCCAGAAAACATCATCATATTTTTGATCCTATTTTGCTGATGCTGTAACATGTAACCCAGATCATTCTGGAGATGAAGTGAATTGCTTGAGGAGGTAGAGAATTTCCACATGATAGCACTATTCAAACCGCGAAGGTAACATGTTCAATATTCAAGTATTCAAACTATAGATGATCCAGAAGACAGCCAAAGTTTCTTTTAAATAAAGCAGTACTATTTTAGTTCCTAAGTGATGACTTATTTCCTATTAAATCATATTCATATATAAATTGAATCTATTACATAGAAACTTTCAGATGAAATGAAACTGAGATAAATTAGGTTAATATATGTTGTTTTATATATTTAACTTAGCTTTGTACTTAACTGATAGTTATTAAATCACCTTTAAATTCTGCATTAACCTCATCTTAGACTTCATGGTATTGATTTGGCAATTTATTCACAGTTTGCTTTTGAAGATTAACAGTATATAATACAAAATGGGACACAAATTTTTTGTTTGAACACAGGAGATATTTTTCTATCATAGTACAAACAGTTGTTTCATGTGCCTACACAAAAATAAGCAGATTTAATTTTGTTTAGAATGGCTTAAATAAATATATTTGGGTTCAAAAAGCTGTATTTTTAATTTTTCTAGAGAAAGTCTAAGCTTTAGAAAATTATCAGTAGTTTTAAATATTATTTCAAACATCATATGTTTCAGGAACAATAAATAAATTACCCATAGGAGAATACAATAACTAAAAAGCAATATATAAGTTAAAGTTGCCTCTGTTTCCCATATCTTAAATGATTAAATTTGGATTTAAGAAAAGGTGTGCCCTGATTCTATTTTCTTTTAGCTGCTTTGTTGCATGGCATTGTGGCATGGCATTCCCCTCCTGTGCATTCACTAGTTAGTTTCATTCCAAAGTCGGTTTGAATGTATATATGTTCCTTAAAAATAAATAATCCCTGATCAAAATAGCAAATGTTACATTTTTGCTATTTTCTCCTTTATATTACAGCTGAAGAAACTAAAGCTCAGTGAGATTATGTGATATGTTCATATTTATTCTATAAAATATTATTAGTGGTCTCATATTATTTTGTGTTTTAGAAATGAGTATTTTTATTGAAATAAAAGAAGCATACAATATAATACTCAGACTATAACTATTCAATTTGAAGAGGTGATGTATCAATAGTTCATTCTTTTTATTGCCTACTATTATTCCATTATATGGACTTACCAAAATTTGCTTATTTAGTTTTCTGTTGAGGAACATTTCATTTTCTTCTTTTTCTTTTTTTATTTTTAGAGGCTTTAACAACTTTGTACAAGTCTTTATGTTAATGGTTCTTGTGTTTCTCTTTAGTAAATAGGATTAGAATTATTTTTATAATTTTGGAAGTTTCTTAACTTCCAAAATAATTCTTCAAATTGTTTGTTACTGTTTTACATTTCCATCAGCAATGTATGAGAATTCCTGTCACTCCAGACCCTGTTCAATTGTTGGTATTGTCAGGGTTTGTTTTTCTATTATACTGACAATGAAATGCGATTTCATTGTAGATTTAATTAATATTTCCTCAATGGCTAATGATAATTATCATCTTTTTATGTTCTTATAGGCCGTTCATGTATTTTACTTAGTGTTATGGCTCTTTACTCTGGCCTTTTTAAAAATAAGTTATCTTTTCCTGGATGCTTTTTAGGATTTTATGATGTACTGAATGCATATTTGTGAGAGGGAGGTCATATGAATTTTTTTTCAGTCTCTTCTTTTTTTTTAATAATTGTGTCAAAGATATGTTTTAATCAGGAGAAATAGTCAATTCTGAAGACATACAGTTAATTATTTTTGTCTTGTAGGCTAGCGAATTTTTTTGTTATTGCTGTTGTTCTGATGGGTAAATAGGTTTTTTTTTTGCCTATCCTGTGGCCTTAAAGGTATTCTTTTTAAGAACTATCAAGTTTGATGTTTTACCCTGTTGCAATCTGATAAATTAAATCACTACAGTTTCATGGATGCTATTAGAATACCCACTACTTGGGTCAGACACAAAAACTTTAATAGTCAAGAGACAATAAACACCATGAACATTCTCATATTTTTCTAGGATGTTTTGGCCCCAGATTTCATGTTCATATTATCGAAGGGCGAAGATTGGCATTTATACATTCAGGGGGTTGAGTTATAAGAAATAAACTCTGCACTTAGGAAATCTGAATCTTTTATACTAGGCAGTAATTTTGCCAGCCCTTTGCTCTGGAGAAAACCTTAATGTCATTATACTAACAGTGACCATGCCTTTGTTCCAGAAGGATATATTATCTTTATCCTTTGAGGCTATAAGCAAACCTGTCCTTTGTTCCAGTGGGAGAAACAACCTCTAAGACTGATAACTGTACAAGCATCCTTTAAGGCGTAGTGCAAAATGAAGAGCAATGAGTAGTTCTTACAAGATATGTGAGAATAGAATCTTAAGACTAAAGGCTTAAGATTTTTGGTTTTACATTTAAGTTTATCCCTCATCTCAAATTAAATCATCTGCAGTGAGATAAGCATCATATTTTTTTGTTTTTTAGCACACATATTCATTTGTTCCAGCAATATGTATAAATTGACTTGGTCCCATTTTCTAACATCAATTGACTATCTATATTTGGGTCTACATCTATACTCTCTCTTCTGGATGTGTATATCCTTACATCAATACCAGCATTAACTTAGTTATTGTAGAAAAATGTAAGACCTTAATACAGTAGTTGTTGCATAATATAATTGACTTTCATTGCTTAGGATAATTTTCTAAGTCAAAATGATGATTCTACTAGTGACGGCTTAAATAATCTCTTCTTCTTTCATTTTATTTTCCATACAGATGCCAAAATACTTTTTTAAGATGAAAGTAAGAGCAGATCATTCCTTTTCCAACCCTTCTGTTGATGATTAATTAATTCAGAGCTGAAGAACAAGTCTTCACAGTAACCTAATTGTATTCCAGTTTCTGTAGCCTTGCTTTTGCTCTGGATTCATTTTCTATCACTATCTCCTCACTTAATTTAATCTAATTGTTCTGGTTTCTGTCAGTGTTCCTTTGAGGTGGAAGCAGGCCCCTAACTCAGGGCTTTGCATGGTTTGCTCCTTTACTTCCAACAGATTTTTCCTCAAATGTTGCATTATTAACATCCGTGAAAGTTTCCCAGACTACCCTACTCAATTTGAAATATCACCTAACTGCCCATGCTGTCTTCCTCTTCTCATATATTATCACCATCTCACATATTGCATATTTCTTTGTTGTTTGTTTCCTCTAACTAGAATATAAGGACAATGAGGGCAGAAACTGTCCCATTTATTCACTGATAGAGTTATATGCCTGAAATAAGCACTAAATGTTGTGATTAACAATATACCCTAAATAAGTAAAAGAATTGTTTCTCACACCATCAGCCCATAATATCATCAATATTTTTGTCTTTTGAGTCAATTAATTCTTGGGCATTTTGCAGTACAAGAGACATCCATTTTATCTCATTACTTCATTATGGAAATAAACCTCACAGAGGTTATATGTCTTGCCCAAAGTCAGTTTTTCTTGTAGGAGCCAAAGTTAAGAATCACTCTGGCCTTGATTTTTATTGTTTTCTCACAAATATTCTTCTTTAAAAAGAAGTCTGTGTGTCCACGTGTGTGTGTGTGAACCACCTAAATAGAGATTGGCTATAAAGGAAACACACAGTTGTTTCTGGATCATTCCAGAACAACTGTATTTTCTTTGTCAACACAATGCCCATGCACTAATGCAGATGCTATATGATATGATATATAATAAAGGATTGTCTTCATGTACTTATTGAATTTTGATAAAATTTTACTAGCAATTATTTTTTTAAAAAAGATTGGAAATGCCACGCAAGGGTGCAATATGATTCACAACTTTCTCTAATAATGATGAAAAATTCTCTGTTTTTCTCTCTTTATAGAGAATCACAGACCTTCATATACATAACTGAAAAATGTGGTTTATGCAAGTGGATATCTTCATATTCACTTAGGAGAGAAAATATTCTACATAGATAACATTCAGATAAATAGACTATTAATTCTACCTGGTTATACAGAAAGAAGACTGCTATTTCAGAAAATGATACAAAATTAATTGCTTTAAAAGGTTGCAAAGCAAAATAATGAAATCACAAGGCTGAAAAACCCATTCATGATTGTACTACTAACGAGAAGAGTATTCATTCCTAGGACCTCTATGGTGATTCAGGAATAAAGCAAAATAAGTTTACTTCAAAATTGTATAACATGCTGCTCTAATCCAATAGGGTGTTATCTTTTAATTGTTTTTTAAATCAAACTTAATTTTATTTTAACTATTGAAATGAGTTTTTAATGAAACTACTCTAAGACTGGGCTTCCCAGGTGGCTCAGTGGTAAAGAATTCACCTGCCAATTCAGGAGACAAGGGTTCAATCCCTGGGTTGGGAGGATCCCCTGGAATAGAAAATGGTAAGCCACTCCAATATTCTTGCTTAGAAAATTCTATGGACAGAGGAACCTTGCAGGCTGCAGTCCATGGGGTCACAAAGAATCAAACATGATTGAGCACAGATGCACAGACTCTCAGACTGATTTTCTGACTTACCACTTAATATTTTACTTGGATGAGTAACAGATAATTCAAATTTAATCTGGCTAGATTGTAAATTAATCACATTGGTCCTCTGTTCAAAATTTTCAATCTCTCTAATTCAAATATATAAAATTCAAACTCCTGAGTATATTTACCATTACTTCTATACTTGAATCCAACTTTGTGCACCTTTCTGAGTTTGTGCCTTCCTACTAATTAAAGCTGACACATCATTCATGGGGTAGGGGTAGGGGGGAATAACCCAGCAAAGTAAGAAAACACCAAAATTCTGTAGAGCAATTATCCTTCATTTAAAAATAAATAAAATTTAAAAAAAATGTGTTCCTAAAATCCTATAGGTTTTCTTGGAATAAATAAGTTTTCAGAAATTAAAAGGCATTCTTTTTCTTTTTCTTTTTTTTGTAGAGAACTATAGTGATGTCATTTAGATGTCTAATTCAATCTAAAAAAAAATCACACTTGAATGTAGAGTAAGTAAGTCTTTGTTAAGGACACAATTTAATATGCTATAAGTAGTCTATATTTAAGAATTTCTGACTCTTGATTTGAAATTTTTCTTACTATAATCTCTTGTCATATATAGGATTAAAAAATATGTTATGACTCTTTAGATGGGCTAAATAATGATATGATTGTGGAGTTTTAAATGCTAACTTAAAAAAAAAAAAAGCTTATATGAATCTTTAATGATCTTGTAAAGTCATTAGAAAGCTCCCTGGAAGATTAGCAATGGAATTAGAATATATATGCTGATTAACAATTAATGGATTGCTTCTAAAATTTAATTCTAATTCTCAGTTTTAGAGTCTTGCAAGGGAAAAAAATAAAGATGTGCCTTTTTTCTTGTCTTTGGAAAATTCCTATTCAACCAGAAGACACTGGAAATAAAATTTAAATTATATATTAAAGAGTTAAGTTCTGAAAGTTGGAGGAGAAAGAGGCATTTACTGCCCCTATTGTTTTGCAGGAATATAATTTTGAAGCTACAGAAAAACTGCTTTAAAAATTCAATTTTATTTTTTCACTAGTTAATCTGATATATTTTGCTTTCATTGATAAACTCAGTTACTAGAAAGTATTAACAAATGATAGTTGTCAAAATTTCATTAGGGTAACTCATTTCACAGAAATCAATCTATGGATATCATCTCCCTTTGATATATCTTATTTCCCAGATACCTTCAAGAAAATATCACTGTTCTACTATATGCCATTCTGAGTTTTCTATCATATCACAGTAGCAGTAATATGAAGTTACTAAGTGAACCAGATATTGAACCTGAAATTTATGACAGGGTAAATACAGGGCTGTCATCTTAAATATGTGGCACTCAGGTTCCAGCAAAGTATTCAGTCTATGGAAACCACATGCAGTCACTTACATAGCCAAGGTCCCACAATGACATGAGATGAGAGGTCTATTGATTTTCTAGCTAACAACACTGCTGGAATGTCTGCATTTTCTTCCTAGGTGGAATTTAGTACCATCTTCTCCTAAAATCAATATTTACTTTGATCATTAAATGATGTTCATTCTCTTTAATATTTACACAATAGTGAAAAAAAATAATGTATAATAAAACACTAACTTAAGAGGGGGAAAGGATGATTATGATAAATGATAAACAGTGATGTTGAATATCATTATTGTTTCTTGGATCTTGTGGGGAAACTTAAAGTGTTTATAAGTCTGTAACATCATTCTGTTGCTTGTCCACTTTATGGTCCCCTACTACTGTATTCACATTGTTAGTTTAAAACCTTTTGTTACTTTTGAAACAGTTTTGTATAGATCTGCCTCCCTTCTAGCTCATGACCTCCGTACCAATATGTTTATCTGTCTCAATAACTCTTATAAGTTCAGTTCAGTTGCTCAGTCGCGTTGGACTCTTTGCGACCCCATGAACCGTAGCACACCAGGCCTCCCTGTCCATCACCAGCTCCTGGAGTCCTCCCAAACTCATGTCCATTGACTCAGTGATGCCATCCAACCATCTCATCCTCTGTCGTCCCCTTCTCCTCCTGCCCTCAATCTTTCCCAGCATCAGGGTCTTTTCAAATAAGTCAGCTCTTCACATCACTAGATGCTCAATAAGTCCGTTGAATTAGTTATCAGAATAATAGGTATTATAGATATTTACCACATACTTTTCTTCTTTCCTTCAGAAGCTGAAACATTAATTTACTGTCATAGGAATCAGAATAGGTGTGTCTGAAGTGTATAGGTATTTAAGAAAAAAGAATTTGTTAGAGCATTGTATCAGATACTTATTAGATACTTAAATATTCCTGCATGGATTGTCTTCTTGCTGGTTTGCTAATATAGAGAATATTTTAAATCATCTGGTATTTTCATGTCTACTACAGAAAGCTGTTTAGCCTGTAGACACTGATATATCCTTAATGATTATTCACAGACACTAACTTTCTGATTGATTCATGTCCACTGTACTGCAGCAGACGTGGATTCATGCTTGCCCATTATCAGATGTGATATACACAATGATTACAAACTAATTTATTGTTAATCAAAGTAAAATGCCATTAACAATTTTGATCTGTTTTTAAAATAATGCAGTTAAAAACAAGGTTCAGGGTAGGATTGCATATAAAACATGCCACTTTCTTATTTCCATTAGAATAGTATAATAGATGTTGATTTTCCTGTTGTTGTTGTTTAACTGTGAGAAGAAGAAAATATACAACTAGTTAAATAAGGGTCCTAAATAGTGGGCAATATGTAGTAATATATAGAGATTTATGTGTCAGCATCCTTAAGAAGGTGGTACTTGAGGAAAACTTGGAGGCTAGGGAGAAAACCAAGGGTTAAAATGGAGAAAGAACACCTGAGCAGATAGCACAGCTAAAATGAAACACCTGAGATGAAATATGTGCTGCCATGATCTAGGAACAGGAAGAAGGACAAAGTGAATTAGTGTAGTAGGAGTCTAGATCATGGAGAAATTTGGCAGAACCTTGTAACTACTTTGGTTATTACTGTGAGTCAAATCAAGAGAGGTTTTGCATAAAGTATTTCTAGAGCATGATCCAGTTTAGAATTTTTGAAAGCTTTCCTTGTCTAGAGTCCTGTTTAGATTTTATTCCTGTTATCAGGCTAGAGATGCTACTGCTTTGAACCAAGATGGTAGCAATGAAAGTGGTATGAAGTAGTTGTATTTAGGTATATTTTACATATGAAGTCAAAACGGTTTCCTGAAAGACTAGGTATGGAGTATAAAAAAAGAAAATGTTCCAAGGATAACTAAGTTCTCTCACTTGAGCAACTGAAATGATAGGATTGTATATAAGTCAACTTATATGGGAAGACTGTGAATGTAGGAGACTTTTTTGTACATGAATCAATTCAATTCAAGGGGAAGATCATGAATTCACTTTGACATCTGATATAATATTAGGTGCTCAGTCGCTAAATTGTGTCTGACTCATTGCAACCCCATGGACTGTAGCCTGCCAGGCTCCTCTGTTCATGGAATTCTCCAGGTAAAAATACTGGAGTGGGTAGCCATTTCTTTCTCCAGGGGATCTTCCCCATCCAGGGATCAAAGTCACATCTCCTGCAGTGATAGGCATATTCTTTACCACATATTAGATATCCAAAAGTAATTAATTTATTTGCAAAAGTAATAAATGATCCTGATAGAAAATAATAAGAAGTAGAAGGAAATAAAATTCTCTGTATTTCTATAACCCAGGAATTATAGCGAAGAATGTTTTGTGAGAGAGAAAGTGTATGTTTTGGTGTATCACCAATTCAATTATCATTTGAAAAGTACATCACGTGGGACGAGTGATTCAGAAAGAGGCAGATTAGAAGGTCCCAGCTATTGTTCCCCAGTGCTGACTTTAGAATCACCAGTTTAAGAATGAAACAAGACAACTCCAGAAAAATATTAATTTCTGCTTTATTGACTATGCCAAAGCCTTTGACTGCATGGATCACAATAAACTGTGGAAAATTCTGAAAGAGATGGGAATACCAGCCACCTTACCTGCCTCTTGAGAAACCTGTATGCAGGTCAAGAAGCAACAGTTAGAACTGGACGTGGAACAACAGACTGGTTCCAAATCAGGAAAGGACTATATTAAGGCTGTATATTGTTACCCTGCTTGTTTAACTTATATGCAGAGTACATCATGAGAAATGTTGGGCTGGATGAAGCACAACTGTAATCAAGATTGCCAGGAGAAATATCAATAACCTCAGATATGCAGATAATACCACCCTTATGGCAGAAAGTGAAGAAGAACTAAAGAGCCTCTTGATGAACGTGAAAGAGGAGAGTGAAAATGTTGGCTTAAAACTCAACATTCAGAAAACTAAGATCATGGCATCTGGTCCCATTACTTCATGGCAAATAGATGGGGAAACAATGACAGACTATTTTTCTGGACTCGAAAATCACTGCAGATGGTGACTGCAACCATGAAATTAAAAGATGCTTACTCCTTGGAAGAAAAAGTTATGGCCAACCTAGACAGCTTATTAAAAAGCTGAGACGTTACTTTGCCAACAAAGGTCCATTTAGTCAAGGCTATGGTTTTTCCAGTAGCCATGTATGGATGTGAGAACTGGACTGTAAAGAAAGCTGAGTGACAAAGGACTGATGCTTTTGAATTGTGGTGTTGGGGAAGACTCATGAGAGTCTCTCAGACTGCAAGGAGATTGAGCCAGTCCATCCTAAAGAAAATCAGTCCTGAATATTCATTGGAAGGACTAATACTGAAGCTGACACTTCAATACTTTGGCCACCTGTTGTGGAGAACTGACTCATTGGAAAAGACCCTAATGCTGGGAAAGATTGAAGGTGGAAGGAGAAGGGGACGACAAAGGATGAGATGGTTGGATGGCATGACTGACTCAATGGACGTGAGTTTGAATAAACTCTGGGAGTTGGTGATGTGCAGGGAGGCCTGGTACGCTGCAGTCCATGGGGTTGCAGAGTAGGACACGACTGAGTGACTGAACTGACCTGAACTGATTCAAGAATCTATATGGAACAAAATTTCTTTAGGATAACACCAGAAATGAATTAAGTTTCATTACATACAAAAATAGTTACTTACACGTCTGAGAATAACCACATTAAAACAGATAAAATAGCTTTTTTTTACCCATTATTGTCCCAAAGCTGTTATACTTCTGTTTGGGTTGTAGGTTTTCCCTTGAGGAGGAAAGAGAAGAATGAAATGTGAGTTCAAAATTCTGACTGCCTAAGGGATCAGTTTGTTTCATCTGAGTTAAAATAAGAATGGAACTGGCATAGTTTTGTATGTCCATGGCTTGCAGAAATGGGGGAGAGCACAAGTGATTTGATTGTGGCATCAGAGGGCCCTCTATACCACAGATAGACATTGGCACATCTCAGTGAAACCTCAGAAGGCACTCAACTTTTGGCTTCTCTCATAGAAGGGAGAAAAGGGGAGCATATTTTTTGTGTTCTAGCCTTTCGGAGAGCTTCAGAAGTGACTGGTATCTCTCTCAATTGACCCACATGATGACAGCCAGCCAGCATACTTTTTATGCTTGGGGAGTTCTGAAAGCAAAGAGTGTGGTGGCTTGCTACTGGAATACCAAAGGATAGATTTTTCTCCAAAAAAAATATACAAATGGTCAGCAAGCATATAAAAAGTGCTCAACATGACTAATCATCAGGGAAGTACATATCAAAACCATAATGAGATATCATCTCACATACATTAGGGTGAACAATGTTAAAAAAAATAAAAATAAGTGCTGGTAAAGATGTGGAGAAATTAAAACACCTGTGTACTGTTGTTAGGCTTGTGAAATGAAGCTATTATGATAACTATATGAAGGTTCTTCAAAAGATTAAAAGTAAACCTATCTATCATATGAGCCAGAAGTCTCATTCTAGGTATATGACCAAAATAATTAAAAACAAAAATTTAAAGAAGTATTTGTGTATGCATGTTCATTGCAGCATTATTTACAGTGGCCAAGACATGAAAGCATCTTACATCTACATATAAGGAAAATATGATATATGCATAGAATGGAATGTTATTCAGCCATAAAATGTAGGAAATCCGTGCTCCAACAGTAGATAAACTTTGACAACACTATGCTAAGTGAAGTAAGTCAGTGACATTAAGAAAAATATCACATCATTCTACTTATATGAATTATCTAAAGTAATCAAACTCATAGAGACAGAAAATAAAATGTTGGTTTCTATGGATTGGACAGAGAGAGAAATGGTGAAAGAGAGAATGGTTAATAGGTATAGAGTTTTGGTTGTGCAACATGTAAAAGTTCTAGAGATCTGTTATATAACAATGTGTATATAGTTAGTAATACCTTCAAGTATTTTAAAAATTAAATGAGTATAATATACATATATATACTTCCATATTTATATAAATGAGTATATATATAATTCCAAATCTTTTGTTGAAAAATGTGTTAGTCACTCAGTTGTGTCTGACTCTTGGTGACCTCATAGACTCTGCAACCTCCATGTTCCTCTGTCCATGGACTTCTCCACGCAAGAATATTGGAGTGGGTAGTCATTCCCTTCTCCAGGGGATCTTCCTGACCCAGGAATAGAACTCAAGTTTCCTGCATCACAGGCAGATTCTTTAGCATCTGAGCCATTATGTACATACTTCCAAGTCTTTGACTATATTATGGGCTTCCCTAGTGGCTCAGATAGTAAAAAATTTGCCTGCAGTGCAGAAGACCTAGGTTTGATCCTTGGGTTAGGAAGATCTCCTAGAAAAAGGAATGGCTACCCACTCTAGTATTCTTAGCTGGAGAATTACATGGACAGAGGTGCCTGGTAGGCTTCAGTCGACGGGGATCACAAAAAGTCGGACACAGCTTTTTATAATATATTATAAAGATCATACTTGAATGGGCATATTTTCCCATTATATAGACAATTCATAAATGTCCATGTATGGACAGGCATGCTTTAAATATTGGAGTTTCTCATATTCTCCAGTGTTTGCAAGCTAAATAATAATTATTGTAATAATCTTGTACTTAATTATTTTTGTTTAACTTTGATGCTATTGTTAGTATACTTACAATTCAGTCCCCAAGCTTCTTTTATGTATCATATATTTATTTCATAATGCCTCCTTTTGTATCTTGTAATGAAATTCACACATACTATAAGAAAACTACATAGCAATTTAAAAAAATCTGTATATCATATTCTAATAGTGGAGAAATAAAGGAAAGATAAATTTTACAGAAATAATATAAATTCAAAATATGTAAATGCTAGAGAAATGATGCACTACAACATAGGTGTACCCACTTTTTTCAATAAAGGGTCAATTACTAAATAATTTGTAGCTTTGCCAGCCAATTAGTCTCTGTTGTAACTGTATGACTCTGGCATTTTAGCACAAAAGAAAGTCATAGACAGTATGTGAATTAACAAACACTACTGTGTTCCAATAAAACTTCATTTGTAAATTTAGATCACAGGCTTGATTTGGCTGGGATCTTAGTTTGCCTATCTCTGCACAAAAGTTGTGTAACTGAACAATCAAATGTCTTTTATAAGTATGAAATGATTACATATTCAAGAATTTTAAATAAGAATTGATAGAAGTGTATATGTGTACTAGTGTGTGTGTTGGCAACTCAAATTACAACATCAACCTGATGATGACCTGATATTTTGAAACTGGGGTATATAAAGTTCTAAACCAAATAAAGTACAAATTGTATACATAGTCACATGAATACTTAGTAAAATAATTTGAAATTTATAGAGCCATGCCAATTGTTGTATCAACCAAAAATAATTCTATACATTTCTAAAATGCTCCCTCCATGGTAATACCTGGAACTTTCTTTTTGAGTAAATTGTTGAGAAAATGGAAACTCTGTATCAAAAAATAAATAACAGGTTGTTTATTATGCTTTGTTTAGATACACATACCCAAGTACTTAACCCTCTTTTTGAACTAGAGAATGAGATTGCAACATTTTTAAGAGTTCCTATCAATTTATTTCACAAAACACTTACTTAACTTTGAGAGATTTGGCACTTAACCATCATATAAATTTTAAAAATATGTATTACATTATTCACTATTCATGTTTTAAATTAAAAGTCATTTTATTTACATGACTGTAAATCTATTTTTATAAATATAGCTATATTCCTAATAAAAATACAATTATTTATATCTTAGAGCTTAAACAGAAATAAGCACTAATAAACATTCCGTGTCTTCTCACTAATTGTAATTTGCTATTAAAATATTTTTCATAAATAAGTTCTGAAAATTAATATACTTCTATTGAAAAAATTCAATATATGATAATTATGCACAGTATAACTATTAGGTGAATCAAGATCTCCAGGATTACAATGCATTAAAAGGCTTGTAAAATATCATTGTCAAACAAAACAAACTGTTAACATATTTATAATATCATCAAAACCTTGATACTGAACTGTGGGTGTGCCTACTTTAACTTGCTATAAAAATGGTTATTTCTAAGAAAGTTTTACTCATTATGAATTAATTTCTACTTAACCTTTTCAAGACTGTGGTTACAGATAAATTTGATAAATCAAGGAGTAAAACCCTCAGCCTTTTGCCATTTTCTATGATATTGACAAATTTTAAGATTGCATGCCATAATTTTGCATATGTCCACAATTCATCTGTCAGATTTACTATCATTAGCAGTCAGACTTGAACTGTAGCAGGGCATAAGTTTTATTATGTTTATTCTTTGTTGCTATGGTATTACATTAATAATTTGATTCCAAATGTAATACTGTACGTTGATTTTTAACTTTTCAATTTCATTTTCCTCAAGCAGCTTTCCTCTGTTCTTCCCAATGTTGCATTGTATGGGCTCCATTAGGGTAACTGTTTTGACCATCTTGACAACATTTCATACCTCTAGACAAATGATTGCATATATTTCCTCATCAGTAGAATCAGATCAAAAATATTTGGCAGGAATAAATGTTTCCCAGTGTATCACATTCAAAAAGGACATTTTGTCATGATGTTAATTTTGATTGCTTGGTCAAATTGGCTCATTAGATTTTACACTATGATATTATCATTTTTATCCCTACAATTAATATGTAATATATGAGAAATGCTTCTAGACTTTGTAAGTATCATGTTTCTCTTCAAATTTTTATCCAATGGTTTTTTAACTATTGATGGTTCTTGCCTGAGTCAACTGATCTAACTCTGTTCTTCTCAATATTTATAACTTGAAATTCTAATATAATAAAGTTCTCTCCCTCCCTTCTTATTTATTCATGAATTCTTATGTTTTCAGTAGGAATATAATCCCTTATATGAGGCATTTTGACAAAATACAATGTGTGTTATTATATTGAATCATGAGTGAGGGAAAATTACCATAAAGAACACTGAAACAAACATAGACATTGAATATTAATAAAATTATTTTACCAAATATAAAAGAATATGCCCTTACATTCTGTTTAGTTTTTTTTAACCAGAATTATGGGTAAAGTTATGACATGTCTACAACTAATTCAGTAATGTGTATGTGTGTGTACACACAGAGAGAGAAAACAGTAAGAATGAGTGAAAATACCATGAGAAGTATTCCTGCAACTAAATGTATTCCTACCTAAATGTAGTCATGAAGAAACATTAGATAAACTCAAATCAAATTATGATATAGCCTACAAAACAACTCACCTGTAATCCCTCAAAAAGTCAATATTATGAAAGGCAACTGGAAGGTGAGGAGGGAGAGGGCATGTGGCAAAGCATTAACAGTTATTGAATTTATTGGGGTAAGGAGTCTATGGAATTAGTTATACTGTATGCATGACTCTTGAAAAATTGAAATTATTTCAAAATAAAAAGATAACAACTAGTTAAAAGTTAAAATTGTTGTTGAAGAAATAATCATTTCAACACAACAGAAATGTCCACAACTCTTAAAATGTTGATGTCTTATCATATAGAAGTCCTTATTCTAAAATATTTTTATTATACTTTGTAATTTTATTGGCCTCAACCTTCGTATGTATTCTACTATACATTTCAACTATGATTCATTTGTGCAACAGTTGAGCTGGTGAAGTAAAATACTTCCCCAAGCCAAGATACAGTTTTGTTGGAAAGGCTGATTTTGAAATATCGGTGACACACAAAAATATAGATGAAGTGTTTTTCCCCTGATAAAGATTCTCACCATTCCATCCACATTTTTCCTTCAATACTAATCAAGTGATTTTCTTTTTCTTTTCCTTTCTATTCTGTTCTTTTTCATTAAGAATTTCCTTTATCCTTACACGGCCTTCTTATTTTTCTCCAATAGATAAAATTAGGTTTTCAGACTTGTCCCACAATAATTTTGCTCATAGATCAAAATCAGTATAGACGACAGTATCCTTCCAGACATGCACCGAAAGTAAGAGAGTCAGGTGCTGTGCAAAATGCCTAGTTTCACACAGAGGTTGTGTTTCTGACAAAGAGTCCCAAGGCAGAGAAGATCCTAATTTAATAAGGAGAACAGGAAAATACCTTGACTTTAGACAGGAAAAAAGTACAGGCTCGTCCATGATAAGAAAAATAACTTGTTTTCCTGAGTTGCTGGGTAGGCATTTTAGAATATGATAACCCTGTTCACGCCCAGAGTCTGAGTACATAGATAAGAACTTAAGTCTAGAGTTCCTGCCATCAGTTCCTGTTTTGCTTTTCCCAGGGCACCTCTTAAAATACCTACTTCAATTTAAAGTCTCAAAAACCACCGCCCCAACCACCTTCCAAGTAGTAGGTAATTACTACCTTGCACTCTTAGTCACTTGATTGTCCACACCCCAGCTCATTGTATCCAAACTCTCACCTCATCCCTTTCTGTAAGTAAAAACCACTGGGGCTTCTTCCTTTGCATGAGTATGTGAAAACTACACTTTAATCAAAACCCCATGAGTTACGTTTCTCCAAATTAGGAACTCAGATGCTGGGGGAGCTACCTGTCCATTCTGTGTGGGTGGCTTGGGCCCTTTCATTCACCAGGTTCATAATCTGTGTTTTCTTAATTTAATATTCCAGATACAGACCCTGCCCCAGCATATCTTCTTATGAGAAGTAAAAAAAAAAAAAAAAAAAGTGAAGTACCTTGGGTTGACCAGAAACCCACAGGATGAGATGGAGTGGGAAATGTTGAATTTAGGTTAAGGATAGCTAGAGAGACTTCTACTCAAGCTTGGAAGACAGGGAAAAATTTTCCATTCACAATTGCCTCTTTATCCACCACTCCTTCTCTCCTAGTTTCACATATATATACTTATATGTATATGTATATTTGTGAATATATGTACATTTATGTATGTGTTTGTATATATATGTATTTATGTATGTGTTTGTGTATATACATATATGTATATACACATGTATACACACACACACAAAAGAAGAGGTTCAGCCTGATACTTTGGAATGCTTCATGTATTCAAGTAATCTTTCTTGCTTCAGGTTGAGTGGAGTCCAGAAATTGAGTAGGAGGGAAAAGGCAATAACTGCCTTCTGCATTGGGTTATATTTAGGTTTAGTAGTAGTGCTTGATTCAGATGATTTTGTGACATTTTCCTTTGCATTTTTTATCTCTGTTGTGTTCAGTCACTAAGTTGTGTCCAACTCTTTGCAACCCCATGGACTGCAGCATACAAGGCTTCCTTATCCCTCACTATCTCCTGGAGTTTGCTCAAATTTAGGTCCATTGAGTCAGTGATGCTATGTAATCACCTCATCCTCTGCTACCCCCTTCTCCTTTGCCTATCAGTCTTTCCCAGCTTCAGGGTCTTTCCAGTAGGTCAGCTCTTTTCATCAGGTGGCCAAAGTATTGGAGTTTCAGTTTCAGCATTAGTCCTCCCAGTGAATATTCAGGACTGATTTCCTTTAGGATTGACTGATTGGATCTCCTTGCAGTCCAAGAGACTCTCAAGAGTCTTATCCAACTCCACAATTCAAAAGCAACAATTCTTCAGCACTCAGCCTTCTTTATGGTCCAGCTCTCATATTTATACACAGCCACTGGAAAAAAGAATAGCTTTGACTATATGAATTTACGTCAGCAAAGTAATGTCTCTGCTTTTTAATATGCTATCTAGATTTGTCATAGCTTTCCTTCCAGGGAGCAAGAGTCTTTGAAATTTCATGGCTGCAGTCACTGTCTGCAGTGATTTTGGAGCCCAAGAAAGTAAAATCTGTCACTGCTTCCACTTTTTCCCCTTCTATTTGCCATGAAGTGATGGGATCAGATGCCATGATCTTAGTTTTTTGAATGTTAATTTTAAGCCAGCTTTTTCAGTCTCCTCTTTCATTCTCATCAAGAGGCTCTTTAGCTCCTCTTCACTTTCTCACATTAGAATAGTATCATCTGCATTTCTGAGGCTGTTGATATTCCTCCCAGCAATCCTGATTCCAACTTGTGCTTCATCTCGCTCAGCATTTCACATGATGTACTCTGCATAATAGTTAAATAAGCACGGTGAAAGTATACAAGCTTGAAATACTCCTTTCTCTATTTGAACCAGTCCATTGTTCCATGGATAGTTCTATTTCATCTTGATATGCATACAGGTTTCTCAGGAGACAGGTAAGGTGGTCTGGTATTTCCATCTCTTTAAGAATTTTCCTCAACTTGTTGTGATCCACACAGTCAAAAACATTCACACAGTCAATGAAACAGAAGTAGATGTTTCTCTGAAATTCGCTTGCTTTCCCTATGATCCAGTGAATGCTGGCAATTTGATATCTGTTTCCTCTGGCTTTTCTAAATATTTTACATCTGGAAGTTCTTAATTCATGTACTGCTGAAATCTAGCTTGAAGGATTTTGAGTATAGCCTTGCTAGGTTGTGAACTGTGCACAGTTTTATGTTAGTTTGAACATTGTTTGCTATAAGCCTTCTTTCTGATTTGAATGAACACTGATCTTTTCCAGTTTTGTGGCTACTGCTAAATTTTCCAAATTTGCTGATGTATTGAGTATTTATATAAGTCAATTATATTGTAATCTTAGCTAAATCAGTTCATAAATTAAAAGTGAAAGGGAAAGTCACTCAGTTGTGTCAGACTCTTTGTGACCCCAGCAACAATACAGTCCATGGAATTCTCCAGGCAAGGATACTGGAGTGGGTAGATTTTCCCTTCTCCAGGGGATCTTCCAAGACCAGGGATCAAGCCTAGGTCTCCCGCATTGCTCATAGATAATTAAGAATTGACAATTCTTAACTCATAGACTTTTAAGAATGATCTTTTCTTAAGGATAACATTATATTTGTTAGACAGTCTATTTGGTCAATGGTTAAATAATCTAAGACCCTGTTCTAGCAATATCAACAATCTTATTCACCCCACCCCACCCCAGAGAATATATGTCACTTGTATTTTTGCTTTGTTAGAATATTATCAAAATTTATATAATTGTCGCTTGTGTAATGACATACACCAACTTCCATTCTTCATTTTTATTTTTTAGCAATATTCTTCAATTCTTCCCATACTCACTCACTCTATGGGCTCCATAATGCAAAGATTTTGTCCACCATTTTTAGCGTTGTATTTCTAAGGCTAATTCCTACACAAAGGAGATATTAATACTTAAGTATTTTTAATGAAGTAAATAATTGTGTAAATGACTGAATATCCTTTGCATGCCAATAATTTTGATAATTTTGTGTTAAAATGTATCATAAAACAACATGCTATTGGAAATATAATTTGAAATGTTGAGTGGATATTGTCTTAAGTACAAATACAGAATTTAATGATGTGAGGGATAGTAACACTATAAAATTATCTATACACATTTGAGAAGAATTTAAAGAGATCATTGATCATGTTGCAAGAGGTGAGAAAAGCAAGGTTTATATAACCATCATGGATTGAAACTTTTGCCTCTTTTCCCTAGATAAATTATTTTCTGTGAAAGACTGTCATTTTCAAGCAATTAAAAAAAGCTTTGTCCAGTTTTGGAACTATGCTTGTATGAAACTTAGAAGCTATTGCTTCTTAAGATCTGTGATGTTACAATTCATCTGAAACATTTATTTTATATTGTCCTCTACCAACTGGTCTGAGTTAGTACAATGTATTTACTAACATTACTTTGGGGTTGTGTTCAGTGACAGTCAGTATGGCATATTGATGAGGGCTATGGGCTCTGAGGACACATAACCTCAAACAAAGTTCCAATTAGCTGAGGGATGGTGAGTACATTATGTAGTCTCCTTGAACCTTATCTGTAAATGGAGATAATAATTAATTGTTAATAATTAGTTTGTAAAGCACATCAAGTACCAGAACCATGCCCAGCACTTCAGAAGTACTTACTAATATTTTAGTTTGTTAGTATATGGAAAGAGTATATGAAGAATATTAATATGTGGAGAGAATTAGTGTGAAGAATTAGTGAGAATTAGAGAAGAGAGATCACTCTTAATGTAGTATGATGTCCTTTGGACACCAGCTAGAATAAAAGTCCCTATGAATGATCACTGAAAAAGTCAACAGAACTATGCCTCTGTGGGTATAAGTTTGTTTTATTTTCTTACTCAGTGGAAGAGTGTATCAGGCTTTTAGGTTACTGGCACAATGCCCAGTCCATTAGCTGATGATATAATTTCTTACTTTATTTTTAGATAATTTGGGGTAAACTTTTTTACTTGTTATAACCTTTAAGTTTTATGACTTAAAAAAAGAGTGTTGTGAATGTAATATTATTCTATTTATATATTATTTTTTATTTATCCTGAGTAGCATGTAAGAATGACGCTGAAAGCTCACAAAACAAACTTCCCAGACAAATTACCTCATCACTACATCTCTCCTTCTACCATTTTTCTAGATGAAGTATTGGGAACAGGTCACTTTCAGCTGCATTGTGTACCCTTTTAATTCCACTCTTTTCTATTTAACTTGATGCTTTCAACTCCTCTCCTCTCTGATATTATTAGAACAACAGCAACAAAAAAAGTGTCCTAAGCCTTTGAGCTTTACACACTTAGCTAAAAGAAGAGCTTTTGCAAAGACCAGAGACATCTACAATGAAAAGTTTGACTTTTTGATAATAAAAAGTGAGTGTCACAATGAGAGGAAAAATGTTAGAATTTTTTAAAAAGTGAATAACATAAATGTGTATAAAAGAATGAAATAGGATATGGGATATTTGTGAAATTGTAGAGAAAATGTTTTCATGTTGCTGTACAGTTAGGGCTTTCTGAACAGAACTAAAATGGAAATTTAGGACCTGAATTAAATGACAATCATTTTGTTGAATGATGACTGAATAGACAGTAAGTGTTTTTTACATTTGTGAAAGTACATTTTTCACTAAACGTCAAAGGGAGATAAATCCAGAAACATTCCAAGGTTTGAATGTCTTATCTTTCTGCCTATCTTTCCGTAGAGAGATTTACTTACATTCCAAGAGTAAGAACCAGGGTTCTTCTTCTTTTTTCCCCCGAAGGCAATTTATTTTCATCAAGGAGATTGAGTTTCTCTTCTTCCTTTAGAAGAAAACGGGGACACTGCATACACAAGCTCACAGATGAATACCTATAGGAATCCTCTCTTTCAGCTTAGACAATTTCGGTTTAGACAATCCTCTCTTTCAGCTAACTCTGTCATATAATTCTGTCAATCTAGTTCTTTTCACATTGATCCAGAAAGGAGAAAGATTGGAAGAAAAGGAATCAATATAGCTATAAAGCATGCATTTACCTTTAGGACAGTATGAGTATGGATATTAAAAACTGATCAATATCAATTGAGTAGAAATGGGAAAAGACCAAAGCACTTATTTACAATTATTACTTACAAATCATTGATGACACAAGAACTGTTTGCATTGCTATCTCTCCTAAGGTGACTCATTTTTTTGAACTGTTAAATATGTTTTCTAATGAGAATAAAACATGGGGATATGTTGGATGGAAGCAGCTGAAGATAAACATTGTTGCTTACAATGTAGGTTAGGAATTGTTTGGGGGAAATATTAGTTAAATTCTGTTCTTTGGAAGAAGAAAGAAGATTCTATACCATCTTCCTTATCTGGGCAGTATAAATTTTGAAACTCTGTTAAATGACTTGGTCATTTATTATCATACTTCTTGTCTGCAAAATTTTCCTCAGCTTTGATCGTAAAGATTTCTTTGTCTAACTTGATTATTTTCATCTCCTTGTCTTATACCATACTTAAAAAAAAGAAATTTAGGAGAACTAAAGAGAATAATCTACTTGATCATCTTTCATCCATGTAATTTCTCCTGTTCCTATAAAAATAGAACAGAACAGGAAGTTATCACCCTGTTCCAACAACCATGTAAAGCACGATTATGAAAGACATTCATTCTGCTAAACTCATATATTTATTGAGATCAGTTCAGACAGCTTTCAGAGACAGACAATAGATGTTAGATTTTTTATGAAATAAATGGAACATCTTTGCCATATGAGTATCTACCTTTACATTTACATATAATAAGAATTAAACTGTTTTTTTTTTTTTTTCTGTCTTATCCGTAGCTGATGAGTCTTGTTTGTAAATAGACTTGTGTTCTCAGGCAAGATATAAAGCTTACAGATATTTTTAGTTTATTAGAGCTTTCAAAAATTTTTAAAAATATAGGTACTTGTTAATAGCTTTCAAAAGCTGGAAGATTTCTTGACTTATACCTAAGCATGGATTGAGTTTATATGTAAGGGACAGAAGAGAAAGAAGGTATTTGAAAATAAGGCAAATAAAGAGAAGACAGAAAAAAGTTTAAAATAAAGGGATACAGAAATAACAGAAAATGCAAAAGGAAAGAGGTGAAAAACTGAAATGTGTATCAAAGTATTACAGAAATATATTATTCTACACATTGCATTAGTTTGAAAAATGACAGTATTCGTTTAGTTTTGTGTCCTTTATCACATTCTGAGTAAAATATTATTCAGATTAAAGTACATCTGAGTTGTATATATGGACCAGAAGTAGAATTTTAATGATAACTGATGATGATTTTTTAATTAACATTTATTGAGAATTCACCATGTTATAGATACTTTGGCTTTTAAAGTATTTTATCTTATCACTATACCATGAAATAATGTACTGTTCTATCTTCCACTTTGGGGATGAAAAATGAGGCTTAGCATCTTCAAACTGTGAACCAACAGTTTTATCACAAATCTGATTAAAAAATGGTGGATTTGAACTCATATTGTCTCTTTTCAGAAACTGAGCTTCTAAACTATTTCTGAAAGAAGATTTTTATGAAGTTCTTTTTTTCTAGCAGACACAATATCATGTTCAAGTAGAATTTTCCACTGAAACCCAACAACAAACTAAATTTTCTTGGCACTAGCAGTACATTCAAAAAGGATGGTACAAACCTAATATTGTATGCTTAAATCCCCTCAACCACACCAGACATATAAACTGTGGTGACATTGGAGGATGACAAAAATTTGTTCTGTTCTGTTTTGTTTTTTATAAGTGAAGTTTAAGTGAGAGCCAAATCTTGCCCTCAGTATGATATACTCATTCAAGAAATAATTTGATCTTTATAGTGACAATTCAGAAAGTTTCAAAATTGTCTTCTGCAGATTGGTGTTTAATTCATGCCTGAAAACACAATGGGGCAGGGAAGTTTGCCTACCCAGATTAACCTTGTCCCAAGAATATATAACCGTGTCTGGAGGAGAAATTGTGGATTACACATACCAGCAAGGCTGTGTACAATACATTCAGTTGCTCTCCAAGAGTACAGCTTCCATGGCTAATGGACCTCAACAAAAAAGAAGCTACATCTGACTCTGGGTGTTGACTTCTAAGGCAAGAGTGAGCCACCAGCCATAGCAGACAATGGAACTACAAATGAGAATCACTGCAAAAGAAAAGCTCACAAATGAGTTCCATTATTAAGCTAGCTTTCAAAAATAGTCAACCCAAGTTGATGACATTGTACCCCTACAATTTTAAACAAGCTGGAACTTTTGGTCCACTTTTCTCTCCCGTTCCTCCCTGTATCCCCCTGTGAATCTTTTATGCTCTTGTGTCCCTCTCTGTCCTGGAGGGATATAAAATAGAAGTTGGCAAATGAATGAACGAGCATAGATTTGGAAAGTGGAATAATATAAAATAATCAGCTTCCACTCCACTTCACCATGCACAGCAAGGCTTATCAAGTCTGTCTTGGAGGAAATGTTTTGCCTTGAAATGAAGTTCACAATATTCATTATTTTAATGGTAATGAACATAGTCATTACTTTTAATGTTTTTATTTTAGAGCAGCTTTAGATTCACAGCAAAACTGAGCAGAGGTTATAGAGAGTTCCCCTAGACTTGCTGTCTCTACACACATACAACCTACTTCACTATCAATGGGCCATAGTAGAATAGCACATTTGCTACAGTTGCTGGCCCTACATTGACACATCATTATCACCCAAAGTCCACAAGTTCATTAATGTTCACTCTTGGCACTGTATATTCTATGGCTTTTGACAAATGTATAATGACTTGCATCTACCATTATAGTATCGTGAAGAATAGTTTCACTGCCATAACAATTCTCTGTGTTAATCATGTCTCCCTCTCCCTAACCTTTGGCAAGCATTGAACCTTTTATTGTCTCCACACTTTTGTCTTTTTTAGAATGTCACATAATAAGAATCACACAGAAGGTATATCTTTCAGATTTATTTCACTTAGTGACATACATTTAATGTTCTTTCACATCTTTTCATGGCTTGATAGCTCATCTTATTTTAATGCTCAGTAGTAATGTGGTCTGCACATACCACATATTATTTTCTATTCATCTAATGAAGGACATCATGGTTGGTTCTAAATTTGGGTCATTATGCATAAAGCTTCTATAAATATCCAAGTGCTGGTTTTTGTATGGATATAAATTTTTAATTTATTTGGGTACATACTGGGAAGTATAATTTCTGGATCCTGTGGAAAGGGTACATTTAGCATTTTAAGAAATTGTCAAATTGTTTTCCAAAGTGACTTGCATTCCTACCAGCACTGAATGAGAGTTACTCTTGCTCCACATTCTCACCAGAATTTAGTAATCTCTGTGTTTTGGAGACTTATTAATTAATGATCAGAGAACATTTTATGACAAGAAGTGATTAGAAACTATGGACTCTCCACAAAATTTCTTCTAGAAATATTCAAGAATTAGCCTAACTAATTAAAATGAAAAGGAGAGGTAATAATAAGTTCCTGGATACTTATCCAAAGGCAATGCTTATTCACTGAATTACAGAATTAATATATCTCTAGTATACATAATTCAAATTGCTTTAAATTCATTATTGTCAGCCTATATATGTTTTAATTGAGATTTGCAGACTGAATTCAGTTTATCATTCATTAACATGGGAACATATAAAAGTATTCATCAAAGATAGTCTTAAGGACTTTTATTAGTTTCATTCTTTGATATACATTTACTAAGTACCTTACCTAAAATATACCAAGCATTATGCTAAAATTTGGGATGTATATATAAATAAATCATGATTTTTGTTTTTAAATAATGTATTGGTCAAAGTTATTTTGATTAAATGTGACAAAAATACCATTCATACTACTTAAACATAAATGAGAATTTGTTGTTCAAATAACTGAAGAGTCCAGCAATAAAGCTAACTTCAAGACTTCTGGGTCTCAGAAATAAACCTACTCACCTATGGGTACCTTATTTTTGACAAAGGGGGCAAGAATATACAATGTGGCGAAGACAGCCACTTCAATAAGTGGTGCTGGGAAAACTGGACAGGTACGTGCAAAAGAATTAAATTAGATCACTACCTAATGCCATACACAAAGATAAACTCAAAATGGATTAAAGGCCTAAATGTAAGACCAGAAACGATTAAACTCTTAGAGGAGAACATAGGCAGAACACTCAAACATAAATCAAAGGAAGATCTTCATTGACCCACCTCCTAGAGTAATGTAAATAAAAACAGAAATAAGCAACTGGGACCTAATTAAATTTATAAACTTTTGCACAGCAAAGGAAACTACAAACAAGGTGAAAAGACAACCCTCAGAATGGGAGACAATAATTTCAAGGGAGACAACTGATAAAGAATTAATTTCTAAAATATACAAGTAGCTTATACAACTCAATACCAGAAAAATAAACAAGCCAATCAAAAGTGGGAAAGGGACCTGAAGAGAAAATTTCTCCAAGGAAGACATAAAGTTATCTAATAAGGACGTGAAAAGATGCTCAACATTACTCATTATCAGAGAAATGCAAATCAAAACTACAATGAGATACCACTTTACACCTGTCAGAATGGCCATCATCATCATAAAATATACAAACAATAAGTGCTGAGGAGGGTGTGGAGAAAAGGGATACTCTTGCATTTGTGAACCTTTGGCGGGATACTCTATGGCGGGAATGTATACTGATACAGCTACTATGGAACAGTATTGGGACTCCTTGAAAAGCTAGGAATAAAACCACCATATGACCCAGCAGTCACACTCCTAGGCATATATCCTGAGGAAATCAAAACTGAAAAGGACACTCATACCACAATGTTTACTGCAGCACTGTTTAAAATAACTACAACATGGATGTAACTGAGACATCCATTGACAGAAGAATGGATAAAGAATCTGTGGTACATATATACAATGGAATACTACTCAGCCATAAAAAGGAACACATTTGAATCTGTTCTAATGAGGTGGATGAGACTAGAACCCATCATACAGAGTGAAGTAAGTTAGAAAGAGAAATATAAATATCATATACTGACACATATATATGGAATCTGAAGAGATGGTACTGATGAATTTATTTTCAGGGCAGCAATGGAGAAGCAGACATAGAGAACAGACTTACGGACAAGATGGGAGGAGAGAAGGGAGAAGGGAAGCTTTATGAAGAGAGTAACATAGAAATTTACAATACCATGTGTAAAACAGATAGCCAATGGGAATTTGCTGTATGACTTAGGGAACTCAAACAGGGGCTCTGTGACAGGCTGAAGGGTGGGGTGGGGAGGGAGATGGAAGCGAGGTCTGAGAGGGAGGGGATATAGGTGTACCTATGGCTGATTCTTGTTGATTCATAACAGAAAACCACAAAATTCTGTAAAGCAACTATCCTTCAATTAAAAAATTAAAAAAAAAATCCTAAGGAAAAACTCTTCTGCATTTATTACAGGGATTTCTCTGTTTCTGTCATTTCATTGTATCTTTCCTTCAGAATTTGTCATTTCTTTGCATATTATCCTAATCACCTTTGACTTGCTATAGCTAAATTCCATGAAGGTGATAACAGTGAGAACAATGTTATAAAAGCATTCTAGAACTATACCATTGCTATTTATAATCCCAGAGAAAAAAGTTTTTCTCTGTCTCAACATATCCTTTAAAATCTGATTGATTTTTGGGGGTAATATGTTCTTCAGTATTATTTCTCTGTGTTATTATGCCTTGAGTTAAGAGATGGGATCATAGTTAAAGAGCCCAATGACTGTATCTGTATAGATAATTGAAAGGACTCACAGACTCCACAAGTTGTACTTATATAAAGACTTCAATCAAGATAAAGTTATAATATACTAAGAGAAAGGAAGCACAGGCAAGAATTTCTGGCCCAAAGATTTCAGGATCCTTTAATAATTGCACAGAAAGTGTTTCACCTCTGGATTTTGTATGACAAAGATATAGCAGGGAATCTTGGTTTAAAGAGACATGGGAAAAACCATACTCCATGGGATTTTTTTTTTTTTTTTTGTACCACTGATTAGGTAGCCAAACCAAACTGTGAAGCATTAAAACAAGAATAAGACAACATCCTTAAACAATGTAAACAAAACAAAACAAAAATACTGACTCTCAGTGCCACTAGGAGAACTCTGATTATATTTAAACAGCAGATTATAAATTTTTACCTAATTCCATAATCTTATCTTGAACAAGTGTCTGAACTAGGCTTCCAGATATCTCCATTTCAAAATAAGCATAGAACTCTCATAGTTCAACTAAGAGATAACTTTATTTTATACAAAAAGTGTATTATAGAGTACAAAGAGGCTATCTTATGATTGGGAAATGTGAACGATGTATGCTATTGGGGAACATGTCTAACCTTGTTCTGGGGAAGAAATAACAAGGAAAATGTCAGACTTGTGACAAGCACTTGTCATTCTGAGTATGCACCTGGAGAAGTTCAAGATAGAAGTCAATTCCAGAAGAAAAAGATGGTTTATCCCTTATTGTATTCTAAAATGGTTCTCTTGGCTTTCTTTGAGAGAAGACAGAGTTGTGAGTAGGTGGATTTGCCTGTCAAGAAGGTTCTATCTGATCCAGTCTTTGTAAGTATAGACTGGCATATAATTATTTATACATCATGACTTGAACATAGCAGTCAGAGGTTAAATAATTGATGGGCTTGAGTCATCATTCTGGTCCCTCTTACAATATAAATAGTACACAGGGGTCTCAGAAGTCCTGATGTTCCCCAATAAAGAGACATGGAGGTGCTCAGACTAGAATGGGTGCAGAGTTTTGGGGTTAGAAAGAAGAGGCAGAAGTCTGGGACCTGTAGAAAATACACCTACACATACTATACAGAGAGTGCAGGGCAGCAACTAATCCATGGAACTGACAAGTCTACTTACTCTAAAGTAGAGCTCACCAAGTGTCCAGAGAACAGCACATAGCTCCCTGCAGCCATGTTATTGTTGCTGCTCAGTCGCTAAGTCGTGTCTGACTCGTTGTGACCCCATGGACTGCAGCACACCAAGCTTCCCTGTCCTTCACTATCTCCCAGAGATTGCTCAAATTCATGTCTATTAAGTCGGTGATGCTATCTAACCATGAGAATACAATAAATCCCCTTCAAACAAACATTTGCCATCCTATGGAAGAGAAGGAATATTGAAAATATGAAAAACTCACAATTTTCTTATAAACATGACTTATAAAAAGTCATGCAAAGACATTATTAAAGCTGTTCAAGTAAATATTTAAAATGAAAACTGAAAGTTGTTTGAACCAAGAAAGAGTGCTATTTAGCAAGGACAGTTTGCCTTCACATCTCAAATGATGAAATGGGAGAAAAGACTCCATGTCTTTAGCAGAATAATTGTCTGAGCTTTATGTTGATTGATCATGTCCTCAGCTACTTCTGAGAACAAAGGTCTCAGTTTTGAAAGAGCTAAAATTCTTTAGAATCCCCATGAATTGTAGCCTGCCAGGCTCCTCTGTCTGTGGAATTTTCCAGGCAAGAATACTGGAGGAAGTTGTCATTTTCTACTCCATTCGGATATAATATAAACATGTGTGGTGTGTGTGTTAAGTCGCTTCAGTCAAGTCCCACTCTTTGTGACCCTATGGACAGTAGCCTTTCAGGCTCCTCTGCCCACGGGAATTCTCCAGGCAAGAATACTGAAGTGGGTTGCCATGCCCTCCTCCAGGGGATCTTCCCAACCCAGGGATCAAGCTCAAGTGTCTTAAATCTCCTGCATTGGCAGTCAGGTTCTTTACCACTAGCACCACCTGGGAAGCCCCACTATAGCCTCATAAATACCTGAATTTCAGGGATATCTGAGCAATATCACAGAATTTTGTATTCTGAGAAAATTCAAATTGCAAAGGTCTCTCTGTATATCCTGAGAATTTATCGCCTGTAACCTGCATTCACTATTTTTCAAGACTCTCATGAATTATCTGTATATATCTCCTCATTTTACTTGCCTCTATAACATCTTAGGTTACTTTTGTTCTCTTTGAATTATTTCTCATTAATGAAAACCACCCTATTGCAATTACTTGAGTAAAATAATTTTCTTAATTGCCAAAGCATTTTTATTTCTCATAGCATAACCTAAGAAACTTTTTGATATAAAACTGTCAGAGTATAGAATCTGAGTTTCTTTGAAAAAAAAATGAACAGAAGAAGTTGCAAAATGATTTTCTAAACTCAGATAGTGAGCATTTTTTTTCAAATCAAAAAGGCTCTGTACTTATCTCTCCATGAAACAAAATGTTGTTATAAGAAAAAAATCACTTGTATTAAAACCTAACAGCTTGTCCCAGTTGGCTATGCAAACTATTTGAAAATTACCCTGAATTCAATTGAGTAGTATATAACAGAACCAAGAAAATGGATTTATATTATCTTTTGGCTTTTTGTAAGGCACAGAAGCACAGGTACTAGGTCACAAAGGCTCCAATGATTTATTAATATCAATAGTTATTAATACATTTGGAGGAAAAAGTATGTATTTTCTATACATAAAATGTTTTCTAAAGAAAGATATATTTTATAAGAACTCATCTTCTTTTAAAATTCTTGAATAGTTTTAAGAACTTTTAGAGGGGAGAAAGAAAGTTGATGTGAATGATTAAATACTTTTAGCAGAGCTTTAGCGAATGGAATGAAGTGCTAGAAACAACCACAGTTTTGCAGCATATGAGTTCAGCCATTGGTTTTTTGAAAAACATATTTAATGAATTATTTGCATCCTAGAAAACAAGTATAAATTTTATTAAAATGGCAAGTTCAAAAGCAGTGTGGTATAATCATTCCTTTAACCCTGACAAGTCTCATTTGCATGATAAAAAACAAGAGGCAACTTTTTATTGAGACTTTTTGTTTTGGTTTTACATCCTAGATTTCAGATATTCCCTCCAATGAGGTAACTAGCTGCTTTAGACAAATTAAGATAAACTAATTTTTAAAGAGCAACTTTTGATCTTTTCTTTACCGGCTATAGTTTAGCATTTTCACAAAGTCACAGAATTGTAGCTCTATATAATTCCTGTTGACTCTGATAGCAACTACATTGATCAGTTTCACAGTGTCTGTGACCTTTGGATAGGATGGAGAAATCTAGGTATAATGGGCAGCAAGAAGTAGCCTAAGACAATCCAGACATTAGAGGCAATTTTTTCAAGATCAACAATAAACTGCCAGTTACTCTAAATAGATAGTGATCTTACAATATAGGTAAATATACTCCTTTTAAAAATTCAGTTGCCTAAACTAGATAGTTATCATAACAGGTTAGTTGTTATTTGATAAAAATTCACACAATCAGTGAGACTATTTCTGTTTCAAACACGTGTCTTATTGCGTCACTAGATATTTCTGCTCAAAGCTCAATATTCCATTCTCCTTTCACGGTGGGGAAACCTGCCATTATAGTTAAGGGCTTAAATCAAGTAGCTTGCCTGATATCTTTATCTGAATGTCATCAGGTATGAATTTAGGTGTAACAAAATAAAAATAAAAGAGATAAGATCAGATTCAAGTAAAGAAAATAATAGAAAATTACCCTTGATATTTAAAAGGTTATTTAATCAGGATGATAGTTATGTAAGTTAGGACTTACGCTTTCGTAATGTTAAATATTCTCTGCATGTCCTCTCCTTTGTCATTTCAAGGAGTAAGCAATCAGCACTTAGAAAATCTATTCTGAACATTGGGAAGGGGAAGACATCAGGTTAGCTTCTGCATTTTTATATCAAGCAAAACATTAATCACTTAAACCAAGCAAAGTTTCTAAATGCCAATTTGAAAACCATGAAAAGTCTTCAACAAATATATTACAATCAAGAAACGTGGGCTAAATATTTTTTCACATCATTTACCAGTGATTGTTGTAAATGTACTTCCACCTTAATTAATAAAAGATGATTTCAAAATGAATAAATCACAAAGGATTTCCTTCCAGCACTTGGCCTAATGATGAATAAATGAAGACAAGAGAATTCTATTGAAACATAAAAACATTTTTTTTTCTTAAAGGTGAGCTAAAGTGGCTTTTAAAATATACAAAGAAAATGTGTTTTACTGAAAAGAAAAATCTTCACTTTCACTGTATTTGGCATTAAAGTTAAAAGGGAACTGTGGAAACAAAGTTTCTCAAAGACGTCTTTATTTGGAAGCATTCTGATAACTGATTGAGAACAGGACAATAATATTTTTCTCCTCAGATTAAAAAAAAGTTAAAAATAAATGCAGTTATTACAACTGCAACAAAGGAGTCATTCAAGTGAAATAGTCAATGCTATAGAACAGTAAGATAGCAATAATCACAACAAAAGAAAATTTAAAACAGGGAAAGAAGTAAAAAATGAATTTATTATTGTGTTAAGAGGGGACATTTTATATGCTAATGAAGGAAAATATCTCAGCATATTTTAGGCATTCATGTATATTTCCATGTTGAGGGTAACTATTCAGTTAAAGGGAATATTTTAAGAAGTTGGGATGTTTTTGTCTCCTCATTAACATTCCGTGTTATGATTAACCACAGGTTAAGAGGACATTGTACTTGAAATAGGAGGTCAATCTCCACTCTCTGTCTATTAATATCTTGGTGATCATGTGCAAGTCATTCACATCTCAAAGCTTTAGGTTTATAGAAAAAATAGGGCAGTTAGAGCAATAATCACTGTTTCTACTAGAAGTGATTTTTCACTTAAAAAAAAAATAAAAACCCATGGCATGACATCAAATAACAGAGAAACAAAGAAATCTCCACACACCATAAGATACCAATGCAACCTTATATGGCATCATTTAGTTATAGCAACTTTGCTTTTCAACAATTATAGAAATATTGTAAAAACAAAATAAAGCAAAGCAACACTTGTCTACTTTTTTAAACACTAAAAAGAGGAAAAAAAGAATAAGCAAGCTTAGCAGAAGTATTTTTATTCTATTTAACTGAGATGGAGTTTTTAAAAGAAATAAGGAAGTGATATGAGTTGACTTGAGAAGAACTGCTGATAAAAAGCTATCATCCAGCATATGATGGAATGTCAGAAAGGAAAACACAAAGTTGGTGTCACAGTCACACAAACTCAAATTCTATATCACAGTTCAACTTTCTACATCATTTTTCAAAGACTAAGAAACCATTATAAATCAGAATACTGTAAAGATTTTTTACTAGGTCTGGATTGAAAAGCCTTTTGAAGGTTAATTAGCTACTTCATCTTTCTCTATTTCAATGACAACAGTTCTTTGCAAAAATAAAAAATTTCAGGTATTCAATTCCAAGTCTTCACTTTGTGGTTCATTGTATTTAGAAAGTAGTATACTTGAATAAAATTTCAGAATTTGGAAGAACTCTTCAGCCTCCTAATTGTTCATGTATACTTTAAACCCAATACCTAGATATAAAAATTCAAATTTATCACATACTTCTTCCTTATATTGTACATTGCAAGAGTTGTTTGGGGGTCAGAAGTGCAAATTAAAAAAAATAATTCTTATTTTTTTATCCACTTTTACCCTATTCTGAAGTAATAATCTTAATAAATCTTTTGGGACACAAGTTGTTGAAAACTAATAGAAGAGAGTTGGCAGATACCCTTAAACACCTTTCACCTTTTCAACAAAACCTACAGTGTTGTATTAAATCTGTTGAAAAAATTTCCTAAATAGAAACTAAATTAGTCCGTCTAATGAGACAAATAAAGATTCAGGCTTTGAAAAGTCCCTAACTTCTGATAAGCGCAATAAATTCACAATTTGGAAATGTAAGGAAAATAATATCTTAGCTTCCAATTTGTTCTGTCTAGAATTAAATAATTAAACAACATTGCTAATAGACATTTTTGCTGAAATTTAGAATATAACTGATTTCTAGTCACATGTTAAAACTTTGAATAACCTTACATTATAAAATTACTTAAGTAAAATGGATAATAAAAGATAAAATTAATAGAGATCTAGGAGGATCCAGTAGTAAACATTTCACCATCATTACACATTGATTATTGAAGCAAATTCCTAGACAATGCTGCAGCTTATTACCATAAATATATTTCCAATCTACGCATGAGTTTTACTGTATTCCAGAAATATAGGTGATTTCTTGACCCAGGATAAATTTATTTGTAATGTATTTCTGGGATTTTATTTTGGGAATGTTTTGTGCGTTCCAATCTGATTTTTTCTTCTGTCATAAAAAGAGTCTTTAATTGTCTAAATATAGACATACTGGGAAATCATCAGGAAGAATTCATAAGAAGTACTTGCAAGAGAAATAAGGTTTAGTAGATTTGACTTTTTGAAAACTGAAATTTCTAAATAAAATCTTATGAAATAAATAGACTAAAATAATATTAACTAAAGTAATAAGCTACAGCATTCTGGGAATTTTTAAAGAAATGCAACCATATACTGAAGCATCAACACAGTTCTTCCACTTTCTGATATTTGTTTTCTAATTTTCTATTTATTACTCTTTCTTAAAATAGTTGTTTTTGCACCCAGAGATTTCCATTAATATGTATAGCATGATGTGTATAATAATTTATGTAGCTCTTTATTTTTTCCCTTAACAAATTGACTCACGGTATAGTCTTCTTAATTTCCTATTGACTTTCTAACTTCCTGTCTCCTCACCTTGGTGGGAAACACCATACTGCTTCTTTAAGGGAGAAAAAAAAGAGCAGAAGATATTACAAATCAATAACAAAATATTAGATGAGAGAAAATGTGGTAGAAAATACTCTACAATGTAAGCTACATGAAAGTTAAGGTTTTGATTTTTTCCACTATTTTTTACACATTACACCATTTATATGGAAGGTATTCAGTAGGTGTTGTAAGAATAAATTAATTTTTGTTACTATTTTGCTCATTTCCTGAGATCTCCAGATTGTCTAGCAATATTAAGGGAAACACTGATTGCAATTAAATTTTTAAAGGATTCCAACTTTTAAAGGAGTTTTTGACCAAATACCAAGGAAAAATTCCATTTTCTAACTCACAAATAATTGGAAGATTTGTTTGTATAGTTCAGTTCAGTCGCTCAGTTGTTTCAGTCGCTCACTGGGCCTTAGGAATCCTCACTATGAACAAAACTAGTGGAGGTGATAGAATTCCAGTTGAGCTATTTCAAATCCTAAAAGATGATGATGTGAAAGTGCTACACTCAATATGCCAGCAAATTTGGAAAACTCAGTGGTGTCCACAGGACTGGAAAAGGCCAGTTTTCCTTCCAATCCTATAGAAAGGCAATGCCAAAGAATGCTTAAACTACCACACAATTGCACTCATCTCATATGCTAGTAAAGTAATGCTCAAAATTCCCCAGGCCAGGCTATAGCAATATATGAACCCTGAACTTCAGATGTTCAAGCTAGTTTTAGAAAAGGCAGAGGAACCAGAGATCAAATTGTCAACATATTCTGGAACACTGAAAAAGCAAGAGAGTTCCAGAACTACATCTATTTCTGCTTTATTGACTATGCCAAAGCCTTTGATTGTATTGCTCACAATAAACTGTGAAAAATTCTGAAGGAGATGGGAATACCAGACCACCTGACCTCCCTCTTGAGAAACCTGTATGCAGGTCAGGAAGCAACAGGTAGAACTGGACATGTAACAGCAGACTGGTTCCAAGTTGGGAAAGGAGTACGTCAAGGCTGTATATTGTCACTCTGCTTATTTAACTTATATGCAGAGTACATCATGAGAAACACTGGACTGGATGAAGCACAAGCTGGAATCAAGATTGCCGGGAGAAATATCAATAACCTCAGATATGCAGATGGCACCACCCTTCCAGCAGAAAGTGAAGAAGAACTAAAGAGCCTCTTGATGAAAGTGAAAGAGGGGAGTGAAAAAATTGGCTTAAAGCTCTACATTCAGAAAACTAAGATCATGGCGTCTGGGCCCATCACTTCATGGCAAATAGATGGGGAAACAGTAGAAACAGTGGCTGAATTTATTTTTGGGGGCTCCAAAATCACTGCAGATGGTGACTGCAGCCATGAAATTCAAAGATGCTTACTCCTTGGAAGGAAAGTCATGACAAAACTAGACAGCATATTAAAAAGCAGAGGCATTATTTGGTCAACAAGGGTCCATCTACTCAAGGCTATGGTTTTTCTAGTAGTCATGTATGGATGTGAGAGTTGGACTATAGAGAAAGATTTATAATAGGTTCTAGTTTCATCCACCTATTATACAGCTTTCTTTATAGTCCACTTGAATCATGTAAATTATCATATGTGAAATGAATCACCAACCCAGGTTTGATGTATGATACAGGTTGCTCAGGGCTGGTGCAGTGGGATGACCCAGAGGGATTGAATCGGGAGGTAGGTGGGAGTGGGGTTGTGGAAGGGGAACACATGTATACCCATGGCAGATTCATGTCAATATATGGCAAAACCAACACAATAATGTAAAGAAAAAAGTCTTTCTTGAATTTGTTACAATAAAAAAAGAAGAAGAAGAAAAAAAAAGAAAGCTGAGTGCAGTAGAATTAATGCTTGTGAAATGTGATGTTGGAGAAGACTGTTGAGAGTCCCTTGGACTGCAAGGAGATCCAACCAGCCCATCTTAAAACACATCAGTCCTGGGTGTTCATTGGAAGGACTGATGTTGAAACTGAAACTCCAGTGCTTTGGCCACCTCATGCAAAGAGCTGACTCATTTGAAAAGACCCTGATGTTGGGAAAGATTGAAGGCAGAAGGAGAACAAGATGACAGAGGATGAGATGGTTGGATGGCATCACCGATTCAATGGAAATGATTTTGGGTAACCTCTGGGTATTGGTGATGGACAGGAAGGCCTGGTGTGCCTTGGTTCATGGGGTCGCAGAGTCGGACGTGACTGAGCAACTTAACTGAACTGAACTGAGTCCTAGTAACATATCTCTTTTGTTGAGACTTGGTGATTTAAAAATTACGTGTTATTTTGTTGCTCTACTAATTGTATAAGGAATGTAACTCAAGACTCTGCTAGCACATACTTTCATATAAACATAAAATAATAAACAACTAGAAGTTGTATTGATGGATATATACATTTTATAAGGTTTAGATATTGAAAAGAAAGTGGTTTGTGAATATTTTCAAATTGATCCAAAAATTTATGTGGAGAGGTAAAAGACCCAGAATAGTTAAAATAGTGCTAAAGCAGAAGAACAAAATTAGAATACTGACACCCTCTCAACTTTAGGACTTAGTATACAGCTCTAGTAACCAGGACATTGTGGTATTGGCAAAAGAATAGACAAATCAGTGGAGTGGAATAGGAAACCCAGAAATAGATGTCCATATATACTGTCAACTGATCTTTGACAAAGGAGCAAAAACAAAGCAGTGGAGTCAAGACAATGTCTTCAACAAACAGTGCTGGAACAACTAGACATCCACATATAAGAAGATGAATCTAAACACAGATCTTATACCCTTCACAAAAATTAACTCAAACTGGATCATCAACATAAGTGTAAAATGTAAAACTCCTAGAAGATAACATAGAAGAAACCCTAAATGACCTGAGAAAAAGTCATGATTTTTTAGATACAACACCAAAGCCATGGCCCATGAAAGTTCCATAATTGAAAACTGAAATTCATTAAAATTAAAAATGTCTGCTATGTGAAAGACACTATAAAGAGAATGTGAAGACAAGTCACAGATTGGGAGAAAATATTTGCAACAGGCATTTCTGATAAAAGACTGAAATTCAAAATATAAAAGAACAAAAAACATTTTTTTTAAACCCAACAATAAGAAAATAAAGCAACACAATTATAAATGAGCCAAAGTTCTCAACAGATACCTCACCAAAACAACATACAGATGGCAAGTAAGTATGTGAAAAGATGCTCCACATCATATGTCTTCAGAAAAATGCAAATAAAATAACGATGAGATACCACTATTTATAATGGTCAAAATGAGGAAAACTGAAAACACCAAATGCTGATAAAGATGTGATGCAATGGGAACTCTCCCTCGTTGCTGGTGGGAATGCAAAATGGCACAGCTACATTGGAAGACAGTTTGGCAGTTTCTTATAAAACTAAACATACTCTTACCATATGCTCCAGCAATTATGCTTTCTGGTATTTACTGAAAAGATTTGAAAATTTATGTCCACACAAAAACCTTCCCATTTATGTATATAGCAGGTTTAATCACAATTGCCCAGAGTTGGAACCAATCAAAATGCCTTTCAGTATGGGAATGGATAAACAAACTCTGGTACTTCCAGGCAATGGAATATTATTCAGGGCTCAAAAGATAAGCTATCAAGCCAGAAAAGACATAGAAGAAATTTAAATGCACATTACTAAGGGAAATAAACCAACTGAAAAATACTACATACTGCATGATTCCAACTATATGACCTTCTGTAAAATGCAAAGCTATAATAGGAAGATAGTAAAGAACCCACCTGCAAATGCAGGAGAAATGGGTTTGATCCCTGGATCAAAAAGATTCCCTGGAGAAGGAAATGGCAACCCACTCCTGTATTCTTGCTTGGGAAGTCTCACAGACAGAGGAGCCTGGTGGGCTACAGCCCGTGGGGTCACAAAGAGTTGGACACAACTTAGCAAGTGAAACAACAACATGAAGATAGTAAAAAGACTCATCATGGCCAAGGCTTTACTGAAGTGGGGAAGGGTGAATAGATGGAGGATTTTGATGCAGTGAGAATATTTTACATGATAATATAATAACAGATACATGTCATTATACATTTGTCCAAACTCATAAAATATACACCAGGGTTGAAAACCATGATTGAACTATAATGTAAACTACAGACATTTGGTAATTATAATGAAGGTTCATCAGTTGTAACAAATGTGTCACTTTGGTGAGGGGCATTGATAATGAGGAAGGCTATCCATTTGTGGGAGCAGGGGGCATATGGGAAATTTCTGTCTCTCTTTCCACTTTACTATGAACTTAAAACTCCAAAAAAAAATTAAGCCTTTTGAAAAATCAAAGCATTTTGAAAGTAAAATCAGATAGAAATTTCATTCAAAGAAAGAGGCAGTATACAGGAAAACTATTAAAAAGAGAGCTATTATGTAGGCCCCCCCTTTTGGGTTAAAATGTTATTGGGTTCAAAACAAAACAAGTTATGGCCAATAAAATGTCTACTAGCAGTGTGGGTTACCATAGTGGTTTCTCCATAGAGCTGCCTTAAGTATGGGATGATCTGAATGGTTTATCTTAGCATTATGTTTCAGGGAATCTCCTCTTCTTAAAAAAAAAATATCTATTGGCTACTTGGGGGTGGTGGGGGAGAGAAAGTGGTACTACTCAAAAACACACTGGCAACTCAGAAAAAAGATCTTGGTGCAAACCCAGATTAAGCAAGTGGAAGGGACCATAAAAGGCGATAGCAGCCATTATTACTAGCCAAGAGCATGTCATTTACTCCATAGCTTGAATGAAATCCTTCTTCAGGAAACATATCTGAAAGTGCCTTCCCTTACTTAGTCTGATCAAGATCAAAATGCCCTTCTTGATCTCCAACCAGTCACTTTACTCAGAGGGAAAATAAAACAAAATGAACCAAAGCAAGACCTATTTCCACAGATCATCTGTGCATAAGCCTTTTAAACCAGTCTTTGCTGTTTTGTCAATGAGACAATCTACATTTGCGAGTAAACTTCAGCTGCACTATGCTTTATGTCAGAGTAATTCTCTATGTTATTATATGAAAGTAGTAATTTCTGAGTTGTTCTCTAAGCAATTCTTTCACTCTCTTTCTATGTGTATTTATGTGTATACATATATATGTATTATACATATGTGTACTGGAGTGGATAGACATTCCTTTATCCAGGAGATCTTCCAGACCCAGGGATCAAACCTGCGTCTCTTTCACTGCAGACAGATTCTTTACCATGTGAGCCACACCAGGAAAGCCCATGTATATATTTATATATGTATATATATAGGCTTCCCATATGGCACTAGTGGTAAGGGACTGGCCTGACACTGTAGGAGACATTAAGAGATGTGGGTTATCTCCTTTGGGTTGGGAAGATCCCCTGGAGGAGTGCATGGAAACCCACTCCAGTATTCTTGCCAAAATAATTCCGTGGACAGAGAAGCCTGACAGGTTACAATCCTCAGGGTCACAAAGAGTTGGACACGACTGAAGTGACTTAGCATGCATGCATGTATGGTGGCGGTTGTGGTAGTTTAGTTGCTAAATCGTGTCCTATTCTTGCAAACCCATGGACTGTAGCCTGCTAGGCTTCTCTGTCCATGGGATTCTCCAGGCAAGAATAGTGGAGTAGGTTGCTGTGCCCTCCTCCAGAGGATCATCCTAAACCAGGAATAGAATCCAAATCTTCTGCAGTGCAGGCAGATTTTTTACCTACTGAGCTATGAGGGAAGCCCTGTATGTATTTCTTAAAAAAAATAAAAAATGTTCATCACAAAGAGAGAAAAATAAGAAATGAATCTTTTGGAGTTGTGGATTCTCAGGAACATGGCTGGGAAATATCTTGAAAGCTAATTACTGTATACGGAGATGGACAACTCTCTGTCTCTCTTGTTTAATACATACAAATAATAACTTCTACCTTTTCATGAAGTTGGGCTGTCTGTGACCAGGTAGGCATGTCTGAAGATGACAGGGTTCAGAATACAGCATGTTTAGTAATACAATCAGCCAGATAGTTAAACAAAACTGTCTTTTATTTTTAAGATATCCATAAGTATTTTCAACTTAACGAGAAGAGTTTATATAAATAGAAAATATGTTTATAGACAATATAGGTTAGTGGAAAGAGACTGTCTAAAGTGAGCAGATTTTATTTTAAATTCTGGCTTGACTTTTTTATGTACTGTATGATTTGGGGAAAATAACATATTTCCTTGAGCCTCAGTTTCCACATGTGTGAAAGAAAAAGATTGAGAACTTACCCATTGACTTATGTTAATGATAGGAGACAATATATCTAAATGGCCTTAGTGCAATTGTGCTTATATAGAATCATTATCTTTATTGCATCTTTAAAATAATTTTCTCTAACATATACTTTTAAAGTAGTGTTAATGCATATTATTTTTTCTGTATTACATGATTCAAGTAAGGCATTCTTTTTAAAAAGTAATACTCTGTATAATTATTAAGCAATAATCATTTTAGTTTTTAATTTTTATTTCTACTACTGCCTGCACATATTAGCTTAAGATGCATTTCAGTAGTATTCTATCACCTGCTTCTTGCATTATCACATTTTCTGTGAAGTCTGACTAATCTTTCCAATCTTTTTTTATCCTCATTGCTAACACCAAAATATCTAATGAAGATCATATTCTGAAGCAATATGAGTGGCAAACATTAAAAAGGAAAGGGGAAAAAACTAACTGGGTCAGCAAAAATAAATAACTCATCTACTCAGCATTGTCTTTTCCCCTATATATAATTCTGTCAAAGATAATACTACTGTTTCATTTTTGAGACGCTTTTAAATAGTTAAGGATTAAGTGTCATGCCTCATTATTGCTTAATGTGATAAGGTTTATATTCCAAACACCATCTTAGTAATGATACATATTTATTTGTTTGTGTGTGTGTATATGCATCTTAATTTTATATTTGCAACCTATTCTTTATCAGAAGACTCTTTGCTTTTTTAAGCATACAATATTAAACAGAATTTACCAGTATTAAAGTTCAACTGGAAATGCATTTAATATGTCATGCAAAATGCCCTTTATCTGTGACACATTTAAATTTGCTAAAATAGAAGACTCGATATCTTTTTCTACCTGAAGGGGAGAGAGGTTAGGTGACATAGCAAATTAACTTTAAGTCTGTCTCTTTTCATCTCTGAAGACCTGAAGGTCACATTTACTTATATTGACTTACAAATGGGAAGTATAGTGGTTCCAGAAATCACCCATGTACTGCACAAATTGCCAATCATGGAGATCTACGTTCAAAAGAGTCCCAAAACAACAACAAGGGGAAAATGCCACAGATAAAAAAAAAAAAAAAATGATATACTAAATCTTTACAAGGAGTTTTCGTAGGAGGCATGATGAGTTTTAACTGTATTTCTTAATGCCCTCCATAATGTTATATAGTGATAAGACTTAGTAATCCTTTTTCCATTTATTCTTTTCTTTTTAATTTATTGAGAAAACTATGAAACAAGAAAATCCAAGTAAGCTAGTCAAGGTCAAGGTCACAGAGTAAATTAGAGCAAGACTCAGAGGGAGCCATGATGTCTGCTGAATCACTTTGTTGAAGTTAGTGGAATCACTGCAATACACTGAAACTATCTGTTTTCTGCTTTGTTGATTTCTCTACCATTACTTGTCATTCTTCCCAGTTAAAAGGTGAACTTTTTCTTTTCATCATTGCTTATTATGAATTATTTAAATTAGCATTACATTTTCACATCCAATTACATAGTAAACATAATAAAATATATATCCACGATTATTAGCAAAATAAGATGTCTTGAGGAGCTTCAAGTGTATAACTTTAGGATATATAAAGCACCATAAACCTGGAGATTATTTTCTTTTCCTCTGAACCCTAAAAAATCCTTTTCTTAAATTCCCATTTTCTCTTCTTTGTGAATCAGAGTCTATGCTGTCTTTAAGGAACCTGACTTAGAATATTATCTCTTCATAGAGTTGTCTCAAGTGTGGGGACAATTAGGAAGCTTACCCTGAATATCAAAGTTTAGAAATATTCTCTTCCATAAATAGTCTTTTGAGACTGACTCTGGAAATTTAATGGTAAACCAGAGAAAATGATAGTGAATCTTCAAACTTGTGCTAATAATTCCAGAAGCTTATACATACCATAGCCAAAAAATGATATCCCCTTCCTATCCTAACTCACACAATCATGAATATGAAGAAAAGACAAAATTCCACCCCTTCCACACAATTTTCTAAGGGAATATTTGCTTTATAATCTTACTGTTTTCTTTTTCAAGTATAGTTGGTATATAATATTGTGTTGTCTTCAGAAACACACTCAGTTACTTTATATGTTCAGTTTTGTGTGAATTATATTCTATCATAGGTTTTTAAAAGCTAATTAATATAATTCCTTTTGTTGTGTAGTAAATCCTTGTTGCTTATCTATATTATGTATATTAGTTTATATTTGTTCCTCCTATGCTCCTAATTTAATTCTCTCACTCTCCCCTTTGGTAGCCATAAGTTTGTTTCTATGTCTGTATGCTGGTTTTGTATATAGATTCACTTGTGTAGTTTTTTAGATTCTACATATAAGTGATATTATGTAGAATTTTTCTTATTCTATTTCACTGAACTTAATATTCTCTGGGTGTATCTATGTTGCTACAAATGATAATATTTCATTTTTTTGTGAGTGGGTATTATTCCATTGTAAATATATACCACATCATCTGTTGATGGGCACTTAGGTTGTTTTTAATGTCTTGACTATTGTAAACAGTGTGCTAAGAACATGTAATTTCCTTTGTTCAAACAATGAAATGAAACAATGCAACTTATCTTCTTTATCTATTCACGTTCCAACTTTACATGTGTTCTTGCTCTTTAATCACTTCAAATAATGAATAAATAGCACAAAGTAAATCAGGCTGCTGCTGCTGCTGCTGCTGCTGAGTCGCTTCAGTCGTGTCCAACTCTGCGTGACCCCATAGACAGCAGCCCACCAGGCTCCCTCGTCCTTGGAATTTTCCAGGCAAGAATATTGGAGTAGTTTGCCGTTTCCTTCTCCAATGCATGAAAGTGAAAAGTGAAAGTGAAGTCGCTCAGTCATGTACGACTCCTAGCGACCCCATGCAGCCTACAAGGCTCCTCCATCCATGGGATTTTCCAGGCTAGAGAATTGGAGTGGGATGCCATTGCCTTCTCCGAAATCAGGCTATCACTTTGCAATTGTATTAATTTTATTTATAAGGAAAATGTGTGCTTGCTTATTTGAAAAGTCACTATACAACAATGTTAATTGCAAAAGTAGAGCTTCACAAAAGAAGGATATGGATTTGAACATATGTGCTAAATAGCCAGATATCCTCTATTCAATATAACTTTATATTTATAAATTGGAAATATACATATTGTTTTCATATTACGAAATTAAATAGCTTGAATTTTCCCTGTTTTCTGAAACTAAATGAATCTGAGTTTCTGAATTTCCTTTTTCCCCTCTACAAGTAAAGACAGACTGTGGAGTAAATAAAGGATGATAGATACATACACAGATACATATATATACTTGAATGCAATTTTGATATTTTTATATTTTCCACATTTTGTCTCCAGTCTAGATCCTTGTGTCAATCTTTATATATAAAGTTTTTACTGCATACCTATTTTCTTTCAGTTACTACTTTTCTGCTTCCTTTATCATACATGAACTTATTTTTCTCTAAAGACCCACAGTTAATTGTCTAAATGATATATTGCAAGTACCACAGTTATTTACTTTTCTATCAATGATTATTTTCTAAGCTTGACACATTGTATATCCCTAAATCTCCAGAGCATGCTTTTGCTTCCAGTCTGTTTCTGAATGTTTTTGTTCTTCTTGTCTTTATATATGTGTGTGTATACACATATATATACATATGTATATATGTATATATACAGAGAAAGAGTTTAAATTATATGTAACACTATAATGGTAAACGTCTTAGTGTATTTTCCCCTAAAATAAGATTGTACTGAACCACATATCTTAAAATTTTAATCCAATCATAGTAATTTTCCCAACCCAAATCTTAACAATGTATTTATAGTTATAAAAACCAAAATGTTTTGGAAACATTCACATAACAAGATATATTTATTTCTAGAGTGACTACATCAAATTCTCTTATGACTAGAGACCTAGATATATTGTACTCTGATACTTTAACTTACAAAACTGAGAGGATGTGAAACTTCTAAATTCCCTAAATCTGTTTCATCCAAATTACATTCAGTGTTTATTTGAGCTGTGTTGCTACCCACCAAAGTGATTTATTTTTGTTGAAATAAAAATAGGAAACTTACTCAATACAAAGAAAAGCATTTATATTTTTTCCAAGGTTCATAGTCAACATTGTATGCTCTTCATTTTCGTTTGTTTCAGTGGTTACACAGTATACAACGTTTTTGACATTTATATAACTTTGTGATTTTTTTCTTCAATTATGTTATAGTTTATCAGAGTAATGCCATTCTAAGACTTAAAATTCCAGATTCATTTAGTGTATTTTTTAATACTGCTTGCAGAAATCAATTCTTTTAAGTTTATATATGCACTCTCTTTCTCTCTCTCTCTCTCTCTCTCTCTCTAATTTTTAGAAAGTTCTTTGACTTTTGAGCACATTTGTAACATAAAAACTACTTTGCCTGAACCCTATATTCTTGCAGGTTATGGTGTAGAAAGATGTAAAATTGATTTCAAACTTTTCAGAAAATTCAGATATTCTGCCATCTTTAAAGTAGGCAAATTAATTTGTTTTCACGTTTCCTTTCTTGTTAAAAACATATTTATATTTATATTTGATTAAGTTATTTACTTGCTGAAGCTGTCTGTAGGAATAAATTGTTCTTTTTCTCTTTCTTGCCAAATTGCAGATTAGAGCAATCCCTTTTGAAAGCTCCTTGCTGAATCTCCTAAAAAAATCTTTGATTATGGTTTAAAAGGATTGTTATTAGCCTTATAAGGACTCCATTTTTGGTACTTTTATTTCTTTGAAATACTCATAATTAGGTATATATAATTAAGTCTTTCATTAAAATTGTCTTAATTGCTTTGGTCTCAATAAAAATGACAAACAAATACCTTGAGACTATTTAATGCCTTAACTGTTCCCCATGAGTTATATTACACAGTAAGGACCAGATTCTTAAAGCATTTTATGCACCATTTCCTTCAGAACTTTAAAATATTTTCCTCAAATTAGAGATTTATGGGCAAAATACAAATAATTCTGATTTACAACAATTCCCTAGAGAGAATTTACTTTTCCCTTATTATACACCTCATTGTGCTATGCATAAGCTCAAAGGGCCAATTCATTGACAATGAAAAATAAATGGCTCAACTAACATATTGCTGCAGTTTCTTTTTCCTTTTGAATTGTAGAGTATTGCAGACAATAAAACATAGGCTTAGATATAAATATCAAAAGGGATGTTGATTCACGTAAAGTACCATAATTACAGAGATTAAAAGAGAATTTGAAGATAAAATATCAGAGCAACATGGTGATGCAGGTTGGAATTCATAAGCATTGACTCAACTCTGCAGGTTCAGAAACACTTTTCTGAGATGGAAGTAATATCTATCCTTTGCTCTTGAAATACATTCATACTAAATTATCAGCTATTATAAAATGATTCATTTTCTCTTTTTTTTCCTATCCTACTGGTTTCCTATTACCTTTGCTAGATGATTAGCTGAATAATTTGATAAACTCAATATGACTTAGTTACCAGTTCATGTTTGACCCTTTGTGTGCCACCAGGCTCTTCTGTCTGTGGGATTTCCCAGGCAAGAATACTGGAGTGGGTTGCCATTTCCTTCTTCAGGGGATCATCCCGACACAAGGATCAAACCCACATCTCTTGTATTGCAGGCGGATTCTTTACCAATTTCATGCTAAGTCACTTCAGTCATTTCTGACTCTGTGCGATCCTATGGACTATAGACTACCAGGCTCTTCTGGCCATAGCATTCTCCAGGCAAGGATACTGGACTGGGTTGCCATGCTCTCTTTCAGGAGATCTTTCTGACTCAGGGATTGAACCTGTGTCTCTCATGTCTCTTGCATCGGCAGGAGGGCTCTTTATCACTAGCACCAACCTGGGAAGCCCAGTTGAGCCACAGGGATGCCCAAAACTAAGTGTAGCATTTCTAAATCACTCCCCCCTTTTTCCCCATTATAAGAAGGCTCTTCAATGTATCATGCCAAAATAAGGGCTGCTTTTGAGACTGTCATGTAGGCTGGTAGAAAAGGAAACCTCTTTGAAAATGAAAATGAAAGTTGTTCAGTCATGTCTGACTCTTTGTGACCCCATGGATTACACAGTCCATGGAATTCTCTAGGCCAGAATACTGGGCTGGATAGCTTTTCCCCTCAGGAGACCTTCCCAACCCAGGGATGGAACCCAGGTCTCAGGTTTCCTGAGAAACCTATTTAGCAGAGTGAAAATTTGGGGTTAAAATAATTATCTAATTGCAAAAGAAAAACTTTGATGAATGTGTCCCCCCCTTTCTTCCTTTTTCTGCCTCATTTTATTGTCGTTGCTTCTATCATTACCTAAAACCACTGGTTATACCAACTCCAGTAAAATGTGAACGGTATTTCAAACAGATTTTTTTTTTCCTGTTCAGTGCTGTAATACCAATGACTACAATAGTACCTGGTATTCCTACAGGAACTTAATAGCTTAGTCTAAATAAATTCAACCTTGAAATAAGAGGAGAACAAGGTTCACGCACCCGTATTGCCCGAAAAGAAACTTGTCTTCTCATAGTTATACCAATGTTGAATGTGTTTCTTCTCATGTTGCACTTCTAAATCTCATGCCCCATGCGTGTCACAGTCATGCTACTGTATTTCCCATATAAGTACTTTCTTTCCCTAAATTCCCTTGAACTGCTGACGAAGTCCAATAGTACACCTTATAAATTTGTATTTCCAGTATGACTTAATGAATCAGCCAGAAATATACTTCCCTCCATTTTCTCTAGGTTCAAAGAGAGCTTTCTTTCTTTTCTGTGTGAAATGTTGGAGTAACAAATTCTAGTGACAAGTGCAGGAGACTTACAGCCAGAGAAACTTGTGTTTGAGTCTGAGCTATACCCTTTGTTTTCCACATAATAGTGGGAAATCTGTACCTCCACAAGAGCCTCAGTTACATGTTCAGTAAAACTGGGGGAAAAAAGCTTCATTCAAAGTAGACCATAGAATCAAGAGAATGAGAAACGTTAAAAGTGCTTTATAAACATTAGGGATCCATTTTTATGTCTTTTTCCTATCAAATCAACAAATGAAACATTTCTTTGAAATATTATGTGAGAGAACTTCAATTCTGGCATTCAAATGATCTATATTGTAATTTGAATAGTTATGTAATTAAGTTTAAATTAATCAAGGACTCTTATTTAGTATAATATGTCTACTGCTTTGTTATCATTTTACAAAATTTTTCTAAGTGCTCTTAGGGAATGAAAAAAAAGATAGGGATTTTCTTGCATGAAGTTTAAAATCTAACCTGAAAAACATAAGAGAAAATGAAATAAAAGTGACAGATAATCCAAGATGAATTTAAGAATTGTCATTTATCTTTCCAGCACTTTCTCATTTCAAATATAATAATAAAGAAAAACCCAATGATAAAGGAATTTTAAATGCAAAGAATCAGAGGTAGAATCTAATGGCAGGTAGGTAGATCCAAAAGTTTTGAATTTTAAGGAATTCCAGATTGCCATTATTCATATAATAAATGATAAAAATGAGTTAATAAAGTCAACTTGGAATTCATCTTCCTGAAAATAAGTCAGACGAAACAAATGGAGCAGTTACTGAGTTAAATACCACCTGTTGTGTATGCAGTTTTACAATAGTTATGTATAATAGCTATTATATATACAATCTGTTGTAACAGAGTCACAAACTACTATTCCAGGCCAAAGAATATTGGTGACTTGGGAAATTATTCTGTAAAACTCTTTTCTATTTCAACAGCTGAATTATCTAGACAAAGATCAGGGAGCAATGTTAGGCCACTGTATTGCTGAAAAATATGGCATTTACCACTTATGAACTGAATTGTTTGTCCCCTCAAATTTATAGGCTGAAACCCTAATCTCCATGTGACTGTATTTGGTGATTAAGGTTAAATGAGGTCATGAATTTATTACCATAATCCAATGGGATTTGTGTCCTTATGAGGAGAGGAAAAGACATCCAGTGTGTGCACAGTAAATGACCATGTGAGGACATGGCAAGAAGGTGGCCATCTGCAAGCCAGAGAGAGAAGCCTCGGTAGATGCCAGTCATACTTGCAACTTGATCTTGGAATTACACCCTCTAAAAAAGAAAATTCATTTGTGTGGTTTAAACCACCCAGTCTATGGTGCTTTATTTTAGCATCCCTTACAGTATAAAATATTACCCCAAATATCATTGAAGTAATAATGACATTTGAGAATCTGACATTGTTCTCAAAAGTAGAAGAGAAAAAGGCAGCACCACCAATAACAAAAACTAAGGGAATAGAACAGCTGTGTCCAGAGGCTTGGGAACATCATCAGCAAGACTGGTTACAAGGTAACTCTTGGCTAGGTTTCCCCAAACCACCTCAGCAAGATCAAAGCAAATATGTGATATAACACAAGGCTATACAATCAAGGAAACTACACTTGGCTTGACATTTTCACAGTGTTTTCATCCAAACAAGAGATAAAAGTCCTAAGCTTTAGAATTTTCCTCTTTGGATATTTGTGTCTTCAACTTTCTCCTTTTTTCCCTGTTTCATTTGAATCTCTGGATATTTACTTATTTCTAAAATAAAAAGATCAGGATACTATAGTAGAGCAATGGGGCAAATCTGCTCACATTAGTGAGAAAAAATTACCCAAGTCTAGACAGAATTATCATTGTTCATTAAGAAATAACTAGGGCAATACTGATACATTTATGAAAAATTCTGTACCATAAAGAAATAAGACACATAGAACTCAATAAGTGGTTGAAAACATACTTGTGCAAGTATTTCCTAAAGGAATAAGAAATAAATTTAGACTGCAATATTGTGTACTCTAAAGTGAAACAAAAACTCTGAATTGTGAATTAAAGAGGAGATAATAACATAGAATGAGAAAGAAAGGTAACTGGCAGACTGTGTGAAAACAGTTTAAAACGTTATGAAAATAAGGAAATGATAACTTTTATTAAAAGCACTAAGAACATTAAAAAAATGAACAAAAAGTAGTCATCAACATAGTAAGTCACTTGCCTACAAAGTGCTCTCAGAATGCAAGTGATCATGGATATAATAACTATGGAAAAGACATACTAGAAATACAATACACAAATAAATGATGGTGTTCATTCATCTCTTTAAGTCAAATCTCTATTGACTGTTGCCTATTTATAGAATGTGTAATCCAGGGACTATTCTTGGTACTGGGGATTATATTGTATGTATTACCAGACAAAATTTTTCCTGATACTGTATCACATAAAGTTCCAAGTGAACAAAAATATTAATCTAAAAATACACACATATACATACATACATATGTACACACATATATTCACACACACACACACACATACACACACTGACACCCTCAATGAAATGAAGCAGAGGTCTGGAATGATTTCACTGAGGAAGTGATAGTCCTATTGTCATTTGAGACTAAGCAGGAAATAAAAAAGTAAAATGAGGATGGTATAATTTCTCAATAGAAGAGACTGTTCAATAAAAGCAAGTCTCAAAGATCAGCAATTACTACTGCTCACTGTTCATATGAGGAATTTAAAGAAGTATGGTGGGTCTGGGTCAAAAAAAGAACAGGTGTTAGCATGATAGTGAATGAGCTGGAGGTTTGGACCTAATCCACTGTAGGATATCATAGGAGGTCCCTACCTTCAGGCAATAGAAAACCATCAAAGTATTTCAACAGAAGGAGGCAAAAGAGATGAGTTGTGAAAGCAAGGAGATGTTGTGATTATAAATTTGAAAATATATTTTTGGTTGAGGTTTTAAAATTTGACCAAGGAAGGGCAAAACTCATGAGTGAATTAATTCTACACATATTGCTGAAATCCATTTAAGTTGTGGGCCGTAGTACTTAGCTAGCAGCAGGAGAGAAAAGTGTATAGATTGGAGGGGTACTGAAGAAATAAAATCAATAGATCTTGGTGAAAAATTGTCTATGAGTCTGATGGAGTAGAAAATGTCAAACTTTAGTATCTTGGCTGTAGCTCTGCTGTATTTGATGCAGTGGCCTCGAAATTCTGCTTCTATACCTTTGAATTCCTTTACCCTTGGGTACATTTATACCCAGTAACTTAGCACCTTCATCCTCTTGTCAGAGGGTTGCCCTTCAGCTCATGAAGAATTCCTTAAAGTCAACCCACTTCTCCTGATTCTTAGATGAAGTTTCTTATAACTCCTAAGAAATGAGACTGATTTGAGCAAAGACTACCTCAGCTCAGATTGGATAACAGCTGTCTTCCCTTTTACTTTTAAAACCCTAATCATACAGTTCCCTCAGGGTCATGTGACAAGCTTTCCTTTTTGGATATGTTGCAGTTGCATTTTATTTCATGTGCTCTATAGAAAACAATACCAACAGCTAGGTAGTACTGTGTGCTTGGGTTGATTGTTAGAAGAGCTCACAGAATATAGCACCCTCCACAAGACCTTCATTTAGCTTAGTCCATATTCTGTTATGGGGTTTCCCAGATGGCACAGTGGTGAAGAGTCTGCCTGACAATGAAGGAGACAGAAGAGACAAGGGTTTGATCTGTGGCTTAGGAAAATCCCCTGGAGTAGGAAATGGTGACCCACTCCAGCATACTTGCCTGGAGAATTCTGTGGACAGAAGAACCTGGTGGGCTAGAGTCCATGGGGTCGCAAAGAGTCAGATATAACTGAGTGCAGCACAGCACTCTCTATTATATATCTCTCAATTCAATGATGTAACCAACTGCTAATTAAAGATCAAATTATCAGGTATCCCTGAAAGGGAAAGAAAGAATGCTGCTTTTAATATTTTAATAAATTTTATTCAATCAGCATGTGTGAGTGCTCAGCCGCTTCAGTCATGTCTAACTCTTTGTGACCCCATGGATTGTAGCCTGCTAGGTTCCTCTGTCCATAGATTTTCCAAGCAAGGAGCAAATTGCCATTTCCTCCTCCAGGGGCTCTTCCCAACCCAGGGATCAAACCTGTGTCTCCTGCATCTCTGGCATTGCAGGTGAATTCTTTACCACTGAGTCAACAGGGTAGCCCTTATTCAACCAGATGACTTGTTAAACATTTATAATGTTCTCATGCATACTTATTATTTCTGTAATAGCAAATTTTATAATATTTGATTCATGAAAAGAAGTATGGTAAAATATTGATGATCATCAAAATCTGAACCATACAATAAGGCTTTGGATTTTCTTGTATAGAAAATCAGTTTACTGTGGCCATATACCCTATACTGTTACAAATTTTCCTCCATCCACCAATACACACACATACACACACTCTCTCTATCTCTCTCTCCTGCATTATTTCACCCAGAAGAGGCAGTTGTTTCCAGTTTTTACCCATCCATTTTTATTGAGCTACTTAATTCTACTTCTCAATCAAATTGTTACCATACCAGTGGTAGGACAGGTGATTGCCATTGATGTTGTGCTTCTTAGTTGTGTTTTTGTACTGTGGTAGTGGTAAAATATACATTTTTCTAGTGAAATATAACCTTAAGGGGTGGTAGAATTTTTCCACAATCCATTATTGTAAACTCCTAATTGTTTCTCTCAGCTGTCCCTTGGATTACAGGGTAGGAGTTGTGTAAAATAGAATAAGTATCTATTCTGCATAAAACCAAAATGAAGAGTCCAGTTAAGTCACAGAGCCAGTCTGATGCCTTTACATATGCCTATTGTACAGAACTGCCATACCCTTTTCAACCAAGTTTCAGTGTCTGCTCTGCAGATGATAAAAGATTCCCCTCTTTCAGTCTCAGGAAGTTCCATCAATAAACCAGGCAGCTTATTTGGTCTAGAAGAAAGGGAATAACAGCATTTAGATGCTAGGTGTACAGAGGTGTACACCTCTCTAGGTGTAGAGAGGCCATCAGTTTTTCTGGAAGTTCTATCATCAGTTCACAAGACAGAGCTCCAGCATGTTCATGGGTGCTATGTATGGCTCCCAGACCTGCCTACAGTGATGTCCTTCTTTGAATCCATTTCATCTTCAGTTCTGAGGAAGTGATCCATTTTAAAGACATCCCTTATTGTCAATAACATGTGATTTATTTCAATTTTCATAATTATTTTAGGTGTTCTCCTGCTAGTTGTTATAGAGAAGAAAACAGTGAGAACCAATGGCTGAACATTTCCAACAATACAAAAATTTTATTCATCTCAAAAAAAGATTCAAATATATTTGTACATGTATATTAGTCCTCTTATTTGAATTCTCTTTATTCTTGATGTTGAAGCACATTGGGATATACATAATAAATATTAATTTGAAATAAAATACATAAGCTATTCATACAGAAATAATTTTAGGAATTAAGGCTATTATCATACATTAAAGTTAAAATTGTTGATAATCTCAACAATTCAACATTTTAGGTACTGCACAAATGGATATTGTTAGAAGTCAAAAGTTTGAATGCTATTCTAGGGCCATTCAATAGATGGTTTTGGAGAAACTTTCCTATGAATTGAGATATAAATTTTATATTCAGTGAAATGCATAAATAATCATAAATATACAGTTTGATTTTTGACAAATGCTTATATCTGAGTAATCCATGTGCCTATCAATATGAAGATGTTTCTTCTTACCCTTTCACATTTGTTCTTATCTTTACTCTTCTGATTTTTATCACACTGGATAAAATTTGTCTTTTCCAAAACATTATTTATGTGGAATCATATAGTGTGTACTATTTTGAGTCTAGCTTCTCAGCATGAATGTATAAGCATTCAACCAGGTTGGTGTATGTATTAATATTTTATTTCTTTTTGTTTGGAAAGACTATTCCATGATATGAATTTACAACAGTTGTTTATCAGCCTTCTGTAGGATTTCTGCTTCGTGTTGGAGAGTAAACCTGACTTAATTACTACATCTTGTTTGAAAACAGTGGCCTAATAAAAAAAAAAAAAGGCCAAGTTAAGAATCCCATCATGTATACCATCAATGCAACATCATTCTTCCGACTCTCAAATGTATCTCTAGAAACCAAGCAGACATTGTTCAAGAGGTATGTTTTGTCTTGACAGATGAGTAATTGAGGCAAGATCTATCTCAGTTCAGAAAAACAAATCAGTGGTGTTCTTTCAGCTTTCACCTTTTACTCTTCAATACAGGTTATAACTCAGGTTTACTCACATGCTAGTAAAGTAATGCTTAAAATTCTCCAAGCCAGGCTTCAGGAATATGTGAACCGTGTACTTCCAGATGTTTAAGCTGGTTTTAGGAAAGGCAGAAGAACCAGAGGTCAAATTGCCAACATCCGCTGGATCATCAAAAAAGCAAGAGAGTTCCAGAAAAGCATCTATTTCTGCTTTATTGACTATGCCAAAGCCTTTGACTGTGTGGATCACAATAAACTGTTAAAAATTCTGAAAGAGATGAGAATAACAGACCACTTGACCTGCCTCTTGAGAAACCTATATGCAGATCAGGAAGCAATAGTTAGAACTGGACATGGAACAACAGACTGGTTCCAAATAGGAAAAGGATAGTGTCACCCTGTTTATTTAGCTTATATACAGAGTACATCATGAGAAATACTGGGCTGGAAGAAGCACAAGCTGGAATCAAGATTGCCAGGAGAAATATCAATAACCTGAGATATGTAGATGACACCACCCTTGTGGCAGAAAGTGAAGAGGAACTAAATAGCCTCTTGATGAGAGTGAAAGAGGAGAGTGAAAAATTTAGCTTAAGGCTTAACATTCAGAAAACTAAGATCATGACTACTGGTCCCATCACTTCTTGGCAAATAGATGGAGAAATAGTGGAAACAGTGGCTGACTACTTTTCTGGGCTCTAAAATCACTGCAGATGGTGACTGCAGCCATGAAATTAAAAGACACTCCTTTGAAGGAAAGTTATGACCATCCTAGATAGCATATTAAAAAGCAGAGACATTACTTTGCCAACAGAGGTTCATCTAGTCAAGGCTATGGTTTTTCCAGTAGTCATGTAGGGATATGAGAGTTGGACTGTGAAGAAAGCTGAGCACCGAAGAATTGATGCTTTTGAACAAGACTCTTGAGAATCCCTTGGACTACAAGGAGATCCAACCAGTCCATCCTAAAGGAGATCAGTCCTGGATGTTCATTGGAAGGCCTGATGTTGAAGCTGAAACTCCAATATTTTGGCCACCTGATGCGAAGAGCTGACTCATTTGAAAAGACCCTGATGCTAGGAAAGATTGAGGGCAGGAGGAGAAGGGGACAACAGAGGATGAGAGGGTTGAAATTGTATCACCGACTCAGTGGACATGGCTTTAGGTGGACTCTGGGTGTTGGTGATGGACAGAGAGTTCTAGCATGCTGCGGTTCATGGGTTGCAAAGAGTTGGACACGACTGAGCAACTGAACTGAACTAAATAGGTTATAAAATAAACAGTCTCAAAACCCTCAAGTACAATGTGTTTATGCTCTAATTTAGAATAGTGTAGACTACATAGCAAGAAAAAAAGTCCTTGCTTATTTTAGATCTGATTCATTTCTATACATTAACTGAGCTGATACTGAAAGTTTAACCAAGACTCAAAATTTCAGGTATCCTTAAGGCTGGATATATGTTAGTTATGGGGTTGCATCACTTGTGCATGTATGCTCAGTCGCTCAGTTGTGTCCTACTCTTAGTGATCCCATGGACTGTAGACCTGTCCATGGAATTCTCCAGGCAAGAACAATGGAGTGGGTTGCCATTTCCTACTCCAGGGGATCTTCCTGACCCAGGGACCAAACTCACGTCTCCTGCATCAGAAAGCAGATGGCTGCCCCACCTGGGAATCTGTATCACTTGTATCAGTGTATCTCCCTTCAAAGCATAGACTGCTGTTCAGCTGCAAGAAGTTCAGTTAACCTCTATGTGTTTGCACCATTGGGAACTGCTTCAGCTTTTGAGTAGGGGCTGAACTCTTCTGGGGTACCCTTAGCCAACTGGCCAATGTAATGGGAATCTTCATGCTGACTTATTTCTGTACAATGCTGGACTCTTCTATTAGATTATCTTTGCTCTGTAACAACCTTTGTGTTGACTAAGACTGTCATATTGTCTACTGTCATGACATCAATGCACATCTTGCCCACCCTTTCAATATCTTGTCATTTTATCTAAGCCTAATTGTATCTATTTTATACTGTCTTTTTGATGCCCTATCTATTCAAGTTTCTAAGTGTGTCAAAGGAATGTACAACACTAAAGCCTATAATCTTTCTTTCTGATTTAGTTGGGTCACGCAGGAAGATCATGAAGCAGACACCGAGGCAGTTAGAAAGAAAGTAGGAAAGGAAAGGAAGTAGGGAACCTATAAAAGAGAAGACAGAAAAAGCTGAAATGAGCATGAAAAGTTGAAACTTGATCCATAAACTTAGCACTAATAATTAAAAAAAAACAAATCTAATTACATCTGGAAGAGGACTAATACATTTCTTCTGTATTAAAAAAATCCAACATTTGCTAATTTCTACAAGATATTCTCCTAAATATACTAGGTCAAATCTTAAAACTTCAAAATGAATTTTGTATTTTCACTGTAAGTCTTACCCTGATAACTAAACTTTTCCTCTAATTCCATGGATACTTGTCTGATATATTGTTTTTAGAAACCAAAGAATAGCAAAATAGTTCAATTGTTTTTATTAACCTGGGATTTTAGAAGACAATGCAAAAGAACGTAATACAACTAATATTGTTGTAAGTGGGGTTCTAAGCCTAGTTTTTACCTTAAAAGTCCAAATGAAAGACCAGCAAGATTATACAACACCCAAACAAAATTTCCTTTCATGAAACATTTAGAATAATTTCTGATTCCCAGAAGTTTCTTTGTGTTTATTAAAATTCTGAGAGGAAACTCCAAACTCATTAGCTTTCATTAGCTGTTTATCCCTTATTTTCTGGGTGAGTACTGTAATCAATATTAAACTTGCTTTGAAATGCCTTAGTCATGTAATAATACATCACAAGGGTAAATTCCTCATAGCACACCTCTTCAAAATCTAAAAATCTCCTAGCATCACCTGCATGTCTCTCATGACTAATAATTATATATGGTTCTGTGTAAAATATGATAGAAATCCAGTTCTCATTCTTCTTTATTCATTTTTTTCCTTTATTCATTTATTTAATAAGCATGCATTGAGTGTTCATGATGTGTCAATTATATAGAGATACAGTCCCTGACATCAAAGAACAATTAAATACAACTACCTTTTCCTTTGGAGCTTACAATGATATTTAAGTGAATATACCACTTTTTTAAAATTTATATACAATTGCTTGAGTCAGTTGCATACAGAAATCCTGTCATGTTTAATCATCTTCACTCTTCTTCATAGCCCTGAAAGAGACACAGATCTAGTAATGTTTTGTTGCATGTGTAAAATTCAGTCATATGCAAGATGTCTGTGTTCTTCCAGTTCTCAGAAATCACAGCCTAATTTTTTTTTTCTTGTTCCAATTTAGTCAAGGATTTACACTTATGTCATCATAATCCATTTAGGCACCTACAACTACATCCAGAGTGATCAGAATTCCGTAGTGTAATATTATGATCAGGTCTCAGTCTTCAGTGAATCTATGGCTCTGGACTTTGAATTCCTCAAGAGTTTCTCAGTCATTTTTCCCTTTAAGTGAAACAGGATGGCTAGAATAGGCTAGAGTTGGGCATTTTCTTTCTCTCAGTTTAGTTAGTCTCTGATAATACCCAGCAGGTTAACTAGTTTTCCCTTAGGGCAGGACTTGTTAAGCACAGTGTGTGTGTCAGAATGGTTCTTTTTTTCCTTTCTCTTGCCAGAAACTGAAGGGATTTTTCTCAAATAACTACTGTGGGCATCTGGTCAGGCGTCTGGTGGTAAATCTCATGATAGTGTGAGGGTTCCGCTATGCCTGGTTCCCCATGGAGATTTTAACTCTCAGACATGGGCATGCTGAGAATCCAGCAAATTGTCAATTACAGTTTGAGTTTCTCTACCTTGGCACTGGCTCCCACTGTGACTTCCACCTGTGAGCAGCTGTGCTGATAAGCCACAAATCCCAGTGTTCTGTTGCCTTTCTGTCTCTCCAGTGTTAAGGATAGTGGTTTGCCATGTTTTCCCTTCTTATGGATTTGGGTTAAGGTGTTTATTTTCCAGTCTGGTCAGATTTTTACTTGTTTTTAGGACAGAGTGGTAAACTCCTAGCCTCTTATATAAGGAGCTGGAAAATGGAAATCCACAAATGATAGAACTTTAAATCTTAGGGGACAAATAAAAGTGTCTATCTACTTGGTAAATGGTAGCATTTCCTGGGTCCTTTGGGCAGGCAAGCAAAGCATCTTATATGTATTATCTACATATTACAGTATAAAGTCTTCCCTTTATCAAATATATAGGCAATATTTCATAAAATATCAAAATTTCAGCCATTTATCTAAGTTTATATTCCTTGTTATTTTTTTTTAAATTTCAACTTGTTAAATTTTTTCTCCAAAAATTCCCTTATGGAGTTAGATAGATATAGAACTAATGAAAAATAGAGACTTAGGTTAATTTAAGGTAAATAAAAATTAGTTATTAGGCAAGAAATTCCATTGCCTTTTGAATACTCTATTTCTTAGGAAAAATAAGAAATGTACTCACTGAATGGGATCCTTTTCAAAAAGAAAAAAAAGTAATTAAACTAGAAAGAATTCTCAGTAAAATATATTAAACTGATTATACTTATTATTTTCTCTCTAAAACTTACACAAAAAATAAAGGAATAAAATAAAGAGGGTGTTTATCCTTATGAAGTAAGAATGAGGCTTCCCAGGTGATTCAGTGGTAAAGAATCTGCCTGCCAATGCAGGAGACATATGAGACACGGGTTTGATCCCTGGGTTAGGAAGATCCCCTGGAGGAGGAAATGGCAACCCACCCAGTGTTCTTGCCTGGAAAATTCTATGAACGGCAAGCTTGGTGGGCTACAGTCCATGGGGCCACAGAAAGTCAGATGCTACTGAGCATAAATGCAAGGATGGATGGACGATATAATAAAATATGAATCTTAAACCAAAGAGTTTGGTGTAAGCTGTAAGTAATGCAAAATCATGTCATTTTCCTTGTTTTATTCCTAGAATGCTGCAATTTAAGCATCTTCTTTTCCAAAAAATACCATTGCTCTTTTTCAAACCAAGGTCATGGGGACTTTTTCTTTTTCCTGAAGAAGTTGAAACTCCTATACAACACATTATATCATCTTCCACAAATTATGGTGCAACCCGTGATGTATCTGCAGTGAAGTCCAAAAGGTGATATGCACCTAAGAGAGCTTACAGAGATTTCAACCACATTTCTCATACATAATCTTCAATATGGTTAGAGAATCAATTTTACTGAAAATAAAAAATGGAATAAGCCCAACATTTGTAAATTAAGCTTAATCAGGTAGATTGTTAACAACATGGGTATTTATCTTGCAAAATGCGCAAGAAATGCATAATATAATTTATGATGTGCATGTATAATAAGCTGCTTTAGTCATGTCTGACTCTTTGCGACCCTATGGACTATAGCTCACCAGGCTCCTCTGTCCATGGAATTCTTCAGAGAAGAATACTGGAGAGGGTTACTGTTCCATCCTCCAGGGGATCTTCCTGACCCGGGTCAAACCCGTGTCTCTTAGTCTCTTGCATTGGCAGGCAGGTTCTTTATCATTAGTGTTACCTGGGAAGCCCATAATTTATTATAAATCACAGACATAATAGAGAAAATGTAATAGAAGTATCTTAGATATCATACTAATCTAGCTTTTCTTTTTGACCCAAGAAACTTGAGTTACATGCAAATTTGAAAAACCTGAAATTTGGCATAGCTATAATTGCTTACAGGCTTCCCTGGTAGCTCATCTGGTAAAGAATCCACCTGCAATGCACAGACCCCAGTTTGATTCCTGAGTCAGGAAGTTCCTCTGGAGAAGGGATAGGCTACTTATTCCAATATTCTTGGGCTTCCTGGTGGATCAGATGGTAAAGAATCCACCTGCAATTCAGGGGATTTGGGTTTGATCCCTGGATTGGGAAGATCTGCTGGAGGAGGGCATGGCAAACCACTTTAGTATTCTTGCCCGGAGAATCCCCATGGATAGAGGAGCCTGGCAGAGAAGGCAATGACAACCCACTCCAGTATTCTTGCCTGGAAAATCCCATGGATGGAGGAGCCTGGTAGGCTGCAGTCCATGGGGTCTCGAAAAGTCGGACATGGCCGAGCGACTTCACTTTCACTTTTCCCTTTCATGCATTGGAGAAGAAAATGGCAATCCATTCCAGTGTTCTTGCCTGGAGAATCCCAGTGACGGGGGAGCCTGGTGGGCTGCCGCCTATGAGGTCGCACAGAGTTGGACACGACTGAAGCAACTTAGCAGCAGCAGCCGCAGCAGCAGCATAAGATCATAATATATTAAAGAATAACAATTATATTAATAGTAAATCAAACAGATTGTTCTCTCACTTCCCTCTTTCATTCTCCTTTAAATGATAAGAAGTGGTAAAATAGTCTGGTTATAAATTTAGTACAGAATTGATATAGTGCAAAAGAAGAAATAAGTTTAAGGAGGATATAAATAAGGAAGAAAAAAGAGAAAATTCTCACTGTGAGCCTCACAAAGTTCTGAAAGTCCCCTTGTGTTTAGGTTGGAAAGAGGCGAGATGAAATTATCATGCCCTTACACTTTGGAAAAGCATATTGAGAGCAGCAGTCACACTGTAGGCAGTCCTAGTAATTCCTGCCTGTGACATAAGGTTCTACCATTTCTCGCTGTCACTGTCTCCTGTGATTCAGGGGAGGAATTTGACAGCACAGTACAGACTCTCAAGGCACTGGGAACAGATGAAATGATGTTGATAGCCAGGGAAGGATATGAACTGCTCAGTGGCACATGGATTCTGTACTTAGCTATGTGTGTGTACGAAAGGGATTCAGTTTAGCCACTCCTTCATTTGGAAAGAATAATTGAGAGGACATTGAAAATTGTTGTCTATTCATTCGAAGTTTTGCTGTGATTGTATAATGGTGCCCTGTTGATTTATTTATAGGATAAACTAGGTTATGGTGAAGTAATATACTCTAATATCTTAATAGTAAACACAGTAAACATACTTGCTCACACATTTATGCCATAGGTCTGAGCAACTCTCCAAGGCAGCTGGTCTTGAAGTTATGGCTCATTGATTTAAGATGCTTCAGCCCTATAGCACCTGCGTCTCAACGCATGATTCTGCTTTTGCAGCAAGGTAGCAGATAAAGTGAATTCTGGAGAGCGTCTCACTGACAATCAAATGTTTTGACTCAGAAATAATATACACCTCTTCCTGTCAGAGTCGATTGTTCAGATATAGTCATATGATCACCTAACTTCAAGGGGTCAAAAAAGTGCAAGCCTTCTGTGAGCAATAAAAGAGAACTGGAGGCAAGCAAGTGCTTGGAATCTATACTATACCTACAAAAGTGTCTATTTCAGATACAAAAGCAAAGGTTTACCAGAGATAATTAATAGAAATTGTTGAATAATGGAAGGAATGGGAAAATGCATTGTGCCTTTTTTTTTGTTTTTTCAAATGATGATATTGTGAAGTTGCTGACATTATCTTGGGTTTGATAGGAAAAAAAGTGTTCTTGTGTGTTTTCTGTGAGAAATAGAAAAATAAATAAATATTAAATAATAAATTAATAGAGAGAGGTTAAAGAAAAAAAATAAACCTTTCATCATGTTTCTGAAACTCTGTAATGGATTGCTAAGTGATGTTGTAAAATCTTAAACCAAGGATTTTTTTAAGAGTTGCTATAGAAGACAGTATTGCAAGGGACTTGCCCAGTGGCTCAGCTGGTAAAGAATTCACCTGCAATGCAGGAGACCTGGATTCTGTCCCTGGATTGGGAAGATACCCTTGGAGATGGGAATGACTACCGATTCCGCTATTCTTGTCTGGAGAAATCGATAGACAAAGGAACCATGGGGTCACAAAGAGTTGGACACAACTGAGCAACTAATACTTTCCCTTTCACAGTATTGCAAACATTCTCAGGCACAAGGATCACATACAGATTGCTCAGTCTTTCTCCTTGAAATACTGATTCATAAATCTACATTCAGGTCAGATTTGTTTTCTTTAAAGAGTCTTCTTAAAAAAATATATTTATTTTTGGCTGTGCTATGTCTTCGTTGCTGCGTGGGCTTTCTCTAGTTGTGGCGAATGGGGGCTACTCTGTGCAGTGTGTGGGCTTCTCTTTGGGATGGCTTTTTTTGCTGTGGAGCACAAGCTCCATGGCCCATGAGCTTCAGTAGTTGTGGCACATGGGCTTTGTTGCTCTGTGGCCTGTGAGATCTGCCCAGGTGAGTGATGGATCCATTTCTTACACATTGGCAGGTGGATTCTGTACCACTGAGCCACTGGGGAAGCCCCCCAATTGTTTTTTTAGTGAAAGTTCTGTGTTATTGAAGTTGAGTGGCAATGCTGAAACAAGACACATGTATTTTCCTTTCTAATTCTATTGGTCCCTTCTCATTTTAACTACATAAATCTATGGATATATTTCTATAGAGGGATAATTTTCAGCTTTATTATGTAGTTAACTTCAGTGGCAATTATTTCTTGTAAATTAATCTCTAGATGCAAATCTTAAAAGGACAATATAATGATAGACTTATGCTTTACAATAATAATTGACATCACAGGCTGGTGAGTTTTGTTACTCTCATTCTGTCACATTTGCATCATAAACAACTATATACCCTCCTGAGTTGTCTACCATTAGTTAATCATATAAGAGATTATTGCTATAAATTAGAATTATTGCTCTACCTTCTTCAGAGGAGGTAAATTAAAAGAAATCAGACCTCTAAGTCTCTGCTTCAATATTTTCTCTCTCTACAAGAATATTTCTTAGAGAAATGCCATATCTGCCTTTAGCTGTTTAACTCAATGGTGAAAAATTCAGTGTTTACTCATAGACCATGCATGTTACAATATTATAGTTATTACCTATTTTCTTTGTCTGTAGTCAAAATACCATCTGAAAGAAATTTGACTTTCTTATAAGAGTGACATCCACAACATTATCTTTCAATATTCAAATTATAAACAACATATTTTGCCTACCACGCCACAAGAAGTATCATATTAGTAGTTTTATTCAACATTCTTCATTTCAAAAATTAGAATAGTATCGTCTATGTGAAATAATTGAATTTGGATGATTTTTTGCATTTGAAAAACTATTATTATACAATAGTTATGTCATTTAAATACTTTATATTAGCATATGGTAATATTAATGTATAAAATTTTAATGGCTTGAGAATAACATTCTTAACTAATTTTGAGAATGTAGAAAAAATTGTTTTTGTGCTTTATGTACTGAACATTAATAGAATTAAGTTAATCTGTATATTATTTTCCAAATTTAGTTTTAGATAATTGCCCAGTGTAATTCTGGATAAATATTCAAATCAATTTATAAGCATACCTTATTTTAATGTTCTTAAAATTATATTATTATAATATATATAAAATATATTATTATATTTTTATATATAATATTTTATATTTTTATATATAATATTTTATATATAAAATTTTATATTTTTTTCAGATTGGAAATTTGTGGCAACTCTATGTTGAGCAAACTTACTAGTTCCATTTTTCACACAATATTTGTCCATATTGTGCCTTTGTGCCATATTTTGGTAATTCTTGAAGTATTTCAAATTCTCTGCCAATGGGTTATATAAAAAATTATAACTCAGTGAAGGCTTAGATGATGTTGGCATGTTTTAGCAGTGATTTTTTAAATTAATGTATGCACATTGCTTTTTTAAAGCATAGTACTATTGCACACTTAATAGACTACGGTATATTGCAAATAAAATTTGTATGGTTTACTTTTTTGTGATATTCAGTTTATTGCAGTGGTTTGGAACCAAACCTACAATAATTCTGTCAGGTTGGTTTATTTCTGTCCCCCAGTTCTTGTCTCATCGTAACAAAAATTTGGAATAGTCGACTAAAGGGTTTAAAAAAAAAAAGACACATTATAGCTCAGTTACAGCTCAAGCAGACAAATCTTTTATTATACAGACCTTCCCAAGACATGGGCTTCCCTTGTGGCTTAGCTGGTAAAGAATCTGCCTGTAATTTGGGAGGCCTGGGTTTGATCCCTGGGTTGGCAAGATCCCGTGGATAAGTGAAAGGCTACCCACTCTGGTATTCTGGCCTCGAGAATTCTGGCAAAGAGTCAGATACAACTGAGTGACTTTCACTTTCACTTTTCCCAAGACAAGGAAGCAGGCCAACTCTAAAGGAGTCATTTTAACAGTCCCTCTTTTCTTCCCCCTTTTACACATCCCATCTCTTCCTTTTGATTGTGCCATGTGCAAAGCAAGGCTTGTTTCTACCACCAGTCAAGAAGGAGTATTCAAATGTGTGTATGCTCAAAGCCAATTGACAATTGTAAATTGTATAACAACAGACTTGGTTGTGTATGTCTTCTCATAATTCAGTCTTACTCTCAGATGTATATATACATATATAAAATATTTCAGTTCAGTTCAGTCACTCAGTCGTGTCCAACTCTTTGCAACCCCATGAACTGCAGCATGCCATACCTCCCTGTCCATCACCAAATTGAAAGTTTACCCAAAGTCATATCCATTGAATCAGTGATGCCATCTAACCATCTCATCCTCTGTAGTCCCCTTCTCCTCCTGCCTTCAATCTTTCCCAACATCAGAGTCTTTTCAAATGAGTCAGCTCTTTGCATTACATGGCCAAAATATTGGAGTTTCAGGTTCAACATTGGGAGAAGGCAATGACACCCCACTCCAGTATTCTTGCCTGGAAAATCCCATAGATGGAGGAACCTGGTAAGCTGCAGTCCATGGGGTTGTTAAGAGTCAGACATGATTGAGCGTTCACTTTCACTTTAACTTTCATGCATTGGAGAAGGAAAGGGCAACCCACTCCAGTGTTCTTGCCTGGAGAATCCCAGGGACGGGGGAGCATGGTGGACTGCCGTCTATGGGGTTGCACAGAGTTGGAGATGACTGAAGTGAATTAGTAGCAGCAGCAGAAGGTTCAACATCATTCCTTTCAAAGAACACCCAGGACTGATCTCCTTTAGGATGCACTGGTTGGATCTCCTTGCAGTCCAAGGGACTCTCAAGAGTCTTCTCCAACACCACAGTTCCAAAGCATCAATTCTTCAGTGTTCAGCTTTCTTTATAGTTCAACTCTCACATCCGTACATGACTACTCCAAAAACCATAGCCTTGATTAGATGGACCTTTGTGGACGAAGTATGTTTCTGCTTTTGAATAAGCTGTCTAGGTTGGTCATAACTTTCCTTCCAAGGAGTAAGCATCTTTTAATTTAATTGCTTGAAAAATTAATGAGCTCCTAGCTGCCTAAGGTTACTTGAGGAAGCCCCTGTAGTTAGTTTATATCTACTGTGTGACGAGGACAAATGCGTAGGAGTTGGAAATTCTCTGTAGTTATTTTTGTAGTGTATTTGTGAGCTCTCCTGGGTGTGTCTGGGATGGGGTTTAGAGATAAGCTCGCATCCTTGTCAGGTAGGCCCCTCTTTGTTGTTCATGCTTAACGTCCTACCTAACAATTCTAAGGTATCAGCTCAGTTCAGTTCAGTTAACTCCCTCAGTTGTGTCTGACTTTTTGCAACCCCATGAATTGCAGCACACCAGGCACCAGGTTTCTCTGTCCATCACCAACTCCCAGAATCCACCCAAACCCATGGCCATCCAGTCAGTGATGCCATCCAGCCATCTCATCCTCTGTATGTCCCCTTTTCCTCCTGTCCCCAATCCTTCCCAGCATTGGGGTCTTTTCAAATGAGTCAACTCTTCACATGAGTTGGCCAAAGTATTGGAGTTTCAGCTTCAACATCAGGGCTTCCAATGAACACTCAGGATGGATCTCCTTTAGGATGGACTGGTTGGATCTCCTTGCAGTCCAAGGAACTCTCAAGAGTCTTCTCCAACACCACAGTTCAAAAACATCAATTCTTCTGGACTCAGCTTTCTTCACTGTCCAACTCTCACATCCATACATGACTACTGGAAAAACCATAGCCTTGATTAGATGAAACTTTGTTGGCAAAGTAAAGTCTCTGCTTTTAAATATGCTATCTAGTTTGGTCATAACTTTCCTTCCAAGGAGTAAGTGTCTTTTAATTTCATGGCTGCAGTCACCATCTGCAGTGATTTTGGAGCCCCCAAAATAAAGTCAGCCACTGCTTCCATTGTTTCCCAATCTATTTCCCATGAAGTAATAGTACCAGATGTCATGATCTTAGTTTTCTGAATGTTGAGCCTTTAGCTAAATTTGTCACTCTCTTCTTTCACTTTCTTCAAGAGGCTCTTTAGTTCTTCTTCACTTTCTGCCATAAGGGTGGTGTCGTCTGCATATCTGAGGTTATTGATATTTCTCCCGGCAATTTTTATTCCAGCTTGTGCTTCTTCCAGCCCAGTGTTTCTCATGATGTACTCTGCATGTAATTTAAATAAGCAGAGTGACAATACACAGCCTTGATGTACTTTGTTTCCTATTTGGAATCAGTCTGTTGTTGCATGTCCAGTTCTAACTGTTGCTCCCTGACCTGCATACAGGTTTCTTAAGAGACACCTCAGATGATCTGGTATTACAATCTCTTTCAGAATTTTCTATAGTTTATTGTGATCCACACAGTCAAAGCCTTTTGCATAATCAGTAAAGCTGAAGTAGATGTTTTTCTGGAACTCTCTTGCTTTTTCAGTGATCCAGCATATGTTGACAATTTGATCTCTGGTTCCTCTGCCTTTTCTAAAACCAACTTGAACATCTGAAGTTCAGGGTTCACATATTCCTGAAGCATGGATTGGGGAATTTTGAGCATTAATTTACTAGTGTGTGAGATGAGTGTAATTTTGTGGTATTTCAAACATTCTTTGGCATTGCCTTTCTTTGGGATAAGAATGAAAACTTATCTTTTCCAGTCCTATGTCCACTGCTCAGTTTTCCAAATTTGCTGGCTTATTGAATGCAGCACTTTCACAACATTTTTCAGGATTTGAAATAGCTCAACTGGAGTTCCATCACCTCCACTAGCTTTGTTCATAGTGATGCTTCATAAGGCCCACTTGACTTTGCATTCCAGGATGTCTGGCTCTAGTTGAGTGATCACACCATCATACTTATCTGGGTCGTGAGGATCTTTTTTATACAGTTCTGTGTATTATTGCTACCTCTTCTTAATATCTTCTGCTTCTGTAAGGTCCATACCCTTTCTGTCCTTTATCGAGCCCATCTTTGCATGAAATATTCCCTTGATGTCTTTAATTTTCTTCAAGGGATCTCTAGTCTTTCCGATTCTGTTGTTTTCCTCTATTTCTTTGTATTGATCACTGAGAAAGACTTTCTTGTCTCTCCTTGCTCTTCTTTGGAACTCTGCATTCAGTTGGGAATATCTTTCCTTTTCTTGTTCGCTTTTCATTTGTCTTCTTTTCACAGCTATTTGTAAGGCCTCCTCAAACAGCCATTTTGCTTTTTTGCATTTCTTTTCCATTGGAATCATCTTAGTCCCTGTCTCCTGTACAATGTCACAAACTTTATCCATAGTTCATCAGGCACTATCAGCTCCAGCCCTCAAATCTATTTCTCACTTCTAATGCATAATTATAAGGGAGTTGATTTAGGTCATACCTGACTGGTCTAGTGGTTTTCCCTACTTGCTTCAATTTCAGTCTGAATTTGGCAATAAGGAGTTCATGATCTGAGCCACAGTCAGCTCCCTGTCTTGTTTTTGCTGACTGTATAGAGCTTCTCCATCTTGGGCTGCAAAGAATATAATCAGTCCGATTTTGGTGTTGACCATCTTGTGATGTCCATGTGTAGAGTCTTCTCTTGTGTTTTTGGAAGAGGGTGTTTACTATGACCAGTGTGTTCTCTTTGCAAAACTCTATTAGCCTTTGTTCTGCTTCATACTATACTCCAAGGCCACATTTGCCTGTTACTCCAGGTGTTTCCTAACTTCCTACTTTTGCATTCCAGTCCTCAATAATGAAAAGGATATCTTTTTTGGGTGTTAATTCTAAAAGATCTTGTAGGTCTTCATAGAACCTTCAACTTCAGCTTCTTCATTGTTACTGATTGGGGCATAAGCTTTGATTACCTTGATATTGAATGATTTGCCTTGGAAACGAACAGAGATCATTCTGTCATTTTGGAGATTGCATCCAAGTATTGCATTTAGGACTCTTGTTGACCACGATGGCTACTCCTTTTATTCTAAGGGGTTCCTGCCCACAGTAATAGATATAATGGTCATCCGAGTTAAATTCACCCATTCCAGTCCATTTCAGTTCGCTGATTCCTTGAATGTCAACATTCATTCTTGCCATATCTTGTTTGACCACTTCTAATTTGCCTTGATTCATGGACCTAACATTCCAGGTTCCTATGCAATATTGCTCTTTCCAGCATCACACCTTGCTTCCATCACCAGTCACATCCACAACTGGGTATTATTTTTTACTTTGGCTCCATCCCTTCATTCTTTCTGGAGTTATTTCTCCACTGATCTCCAGTAGCATATTAGGCACCTACCGACCTGGGGAGTTCATCTTTCAGTGTCCTATTTTTTGCCTTTTCATACTGTTTATGGGGTTCTGAAGGTAAGAATACTGAAGTGGTTTGCCATTCCCTTCTCCAGTGGAGCACATTCTGTCAGACCTCTCCACCATTACCCAACCATCCTGGGTGGCCCCACACAGCATGGTTTAGTTTCATTGAGTTAGACAAGGCTGTGGTCTATGTGATCAGATTGGCTAGTTTTCTTTGATTATGGTTTCATTGTGCCAGCCTTTTGATGCCCTCTTGCAACACCTACCATTTTACTTGGGTTTCTCTTACCTGGACGTGGGTTACCTCTTCATGGCTGCTCCAGGAAAGTGTAGCCACTGCTCCTTACCTTGAATGAGGGGTATCTCCTCACATCCATCCCGCTTGACCTTGAATGTGGAGTAGCTCCTCTCATTCCTCCTGCGCCTGCACAGCTGCCGCTTCTTGGACGTGGAGTTGCTCCTCCATATTCTAAAGTATACCTATATATAATTTGATTTTCTTTATTACTATGAGTGAAAATATAACATTGACTTGTTTAAAGTACGCTATATGTGCATATTTAAGCAGAAGTTATTCAACTAAAAGCATTTAATTCTATAATATGTGGAGGTTTATAGATGTTTTCCCCCCATAGATTGGAAGAATCTAAAACTACATATGCATACTTAGTTGCTCAGTCATGTCTGACTCTTTGTGATCCTTTGGACTGTAGCCTACCAGGTTCCTCTGTCTTGGGATTTTTCAGGCAAGAATACTGAACTGAGTTGCCATTTCCTCCTCCAGGAGATCTCCCCAGTCGGGGATTGAACCCATGTCTCCTGCATCTCCTGCATTGCAAATGGCCTCTCTACCTGCTGAGCCTTCAGGGAAGTATACATACTAAAACATTAATACTGGTTACTTCTGAATTGTGAAATTTACATAACTCTTTTTAATTAATTTCTTAGCTTTAGAGATTTTTATAATCATGTATTATTACATAACTTTAAAGAATAAAAATGCTAAGTATTTAGTATATTTTAAGAGTTTAGCTTTTAATTTAAATTCCACATTTTAATAAATATTATTTCATTGTGCTATAGGCTAGTATATATATATTTTTCTACAATTCGAACATAGGTACTCTATTTTTTTTTCCACAAAGATTTGAAAAGGTACAAGCATGTATATGCATTATGTGTATATAGCAAAACTATTCTCCTTAATTGTACTACAGTAAAAGAATATCTTTACATTATGGTGGAAAGTCTATTTATCACACTCCTTCTAAAGAAACGAAGCAAGCTGATTACTGATGAACAAGCTGGTGGATGAGAGTTTTGACAAAAGACCTGGAAAACATTCAAATTGTACTTAAATATTTAATTCCAAATATATGTAAATGAAATGACTCTAGTTTCCTTTCTTTAACTGAGAAAAATACTTAAAGTTATACATTTTCTTCTGGGAACAACTTAACTTAAGCTTTATTGTACCCCATTTTTATATGAAATATTAATTTCATTGCTTGCTAAGTTTAGACTGTATTTATGGATCAGACATTCTTTTAGTATTTTATATGTATTATTTTAGCAAATCCTTACAAAATCTTTTTGCAGTATGTATTATTTTTCCAAACTTTCCAATATAAAACTAAAGCTTGGACGTTTAAAAACATTGCCCAAGCTCACACACTTAATAAATGTGGTATATTAGAACTTAGAAAAACTAGTTAGTGTGTTAATATCTATGTCGTACTGATATCCTAGATAGTACATATTTTAGTTTTGATTGCAGCTTTGATTAGGCATAGTCAGAAACATATTTAGTTTTTTCTCTTTTACATTTAAGTTCAAAATTCAAAATATATGGAAGGTAATGTATTGACAATCCTCCCTCTTAACCCTGTTTTCTGTAAATTTGTCTTCTATAAAGACAAATTTCTTTTTTTCCCTACTTTCTTATCTTTTTTCTCCCTACTGAGGTGTTCATATTATTTTAGCTTAATGTGGGGGCTCTGTATTAAAAGAACTTCCCACTCAGTATGCTGGTTGCATTCCAGCAGCAGCCTGGAATGGGGGTAACAAGATTTATATATGTATTAATTTTCTTGTGTCCAAGATTCTTGGGTTCCTGGTTGAACCTCAACCAACTAGTCCCAAGGGTGTTTGATATGGATAAGTTAGAGATAGCTGTGATGTAAGTGTGGTAAATAATTTTCTAGTGTTTTTTACTAATTTAATCTGTCTCATGATAATTTTATGCAGAGTTTTAAAATTTTATGCAGTTGTTTTTACCAGTCTTTTTATAACTTCTGGGATTTGTGTGGAAGCTAGAAAAGCCTTTATTACCTGGACGGGATGATAGTGAAAGTTGCTCAGTCATGTCTGACTCTTTGCCACCCCAAGGACTGTAGCCCACCAGACTCATCTGTCCATGGGATTCTCCAAGTGAGAATATTGGAGTGTGTAGCTATTCCTTTCTCGAGGGGGTCTTCCCAATCCCGGGACTGAACTGGGGTCTCCTGCATTGCAAGCAGATTCTTTACTGTCTGAGACACTAAGGAGACTTATATAAAAATGCTGCCGTGATATTTTCTAGTATTTTATGAATGTTTTATATATCTAAGATTTAAATCAGGTGTAATATATATGTTAGGGTACTTAACTTTGCATCAGTTCTTCGATAAAATATTCCAATACCATTTATTCCTTCAATGACTTGTGCTTAGTCACTCAGTCGTGTCCAACTCTTTGTGACCACATAGACTGTAACCTGCCAGGTTCCTCTGTCCACGGAGATTCTCCAGGCAAGAATACTGGAGTGGGTTGCCATGCCCTCCTCCAGGGGATCTTCCCCACTCAAGGATTGAACCCAGGTCTCTTGCATTGCTGGAGGATTCTTTACCATTTGAGTCACCAGAGAAGCCCCTCAATGACCTGAGGTGTATTTATTAAATAGAAAATGTGAAAGTATAATGTTGGCTTTTTCATGGACTTCAAACTATGTTCCATGGACCTATTTGTTTATTCATATACCATTAGAATGTTCTTAACATTTCTGAGACTTTATAACTAATATGAAGACCCTCCTGTTTATCTGTTTATGAAAGGGAAGACTTTTCATAATTTTCAAGATATTTGTGGTTTTCTTTTTCCATGGAAACTTTAGAATCTTTTCTAGCCCAAAAAACTTTCCATGTTTTCATTTAGATTTTGTTAATGTTATGGTGAAATTTATGGTAAATGGGCACCCTTGTCTTTAATAAGGGTTGTATAAATCAATTTTTCTGATTTGTTCATTGTCTTAATTTTCTTAGAATAATTTTTCTATATAGATTTTTCTTTCATCCAAGAAGATGGCCTCTTTATTTTTTTTATCTGTGAAAAACATTTTTATTCTTCAGAAGTATTTTAAAATTTCACTTTTTTTCACTTTTTGATATTATTCGTAGGTTAAATAGCATGTTTATGATTTTTCAGAATCCTAATTTTCTTATAATTTGTGTATGTTTAATTTGAATATATAACATATTAATGTCTATATATTGTTTTCACACCACTCTTTAAAATTATATTAGTTTCTCACTTGATTCATTTGGATCTTCTAGATTTAAAAATATTATAAAGATTATTTTATTTGTTCCTCTGTTCTCTTATCCTAATCCTCACAAGCAGTTTTATTTTTCCCTGATTTTCCAGTTCCAATGAAGTCTCATAAATATTTCTTTTGCTCACCTGTCTCCACACATCTCTTGATTGTCCAGAGTTTATCCTATTTCAATATCCTCAACATATTATTATAAGAGCAGTATTCATCAGTTCTTGTCTATCCAGTGCTGCTGCTTCTTGACTTTGTGCCTAAGTGGTAGTTTAGGTATAAAATCTGTAGTAGATATGCTTCTCAGTTGAAATTTTTACAAATAACCCCTCAAGTTTTCTTCAGGTATTTAATATTACCATGTAGAAATCTGAGGCTAGATGAATCTCCCACTTATGTTTTGAACGATTTGCATCTGTCTTTTCTTGTTTTATTTCTGTGATTTGTAATGTTATTCTGCTTTCTTTTTGAAAATCTCATTTATGTTCATATATGTAGGCCATTCTTTTCCCATCTTCTGTATCTACCAGCTTTTCTTTGATTCAGTTAATCTTTTTAGGATATCTATATTTTGGGACACCTTACTTTGTTTCCTATGACCTGTATCTTTACTTATTTTCCTGTAATGTCAACTTTATTTGTGGGGACTATTTCATTTGTGTTCTACTTTTATTCTGCATAGGAGAATAAAACCACTGAACCATCAGGGGCATGGTGATAACTATTATTTAATATGGTGGTAATGAAGTATCAGGGTCATGTTTCAGGCTGGGATATTTCTTGGGGCACAGTTATGTGTTCTTATTGGACTTCTCCCCATCCAGTGAATAAAGACTCTTGTTGGGTATTTCATAGAGCAAAGATTTTCTTTTCCACTACTACAGAAGCAAAATGAATCTGGAAATAGTTTGTCAGTAAGATCCTTTATTTATAATCACCACTCTGCCTTTTGGAAACCAACCAGATACTGGCATCAGCCAAGGAACTACCATTCATGCAGCAGCCAACATGGATATTACGTTTGTTCCTCATTTTGGAGAAATGTAAATTTTATTACACAATGCTATGAAGTCTTTTGAGTGTTGAGTTCTCTTTCCTTTATCTATTTGTTCCACTTTTCCTGTGTAGACACTGTTGCTATTATATCTTTGCAGCTTTTTTTAGAGCCTTAGCATCATTTTCTCCCATCAGTTTGTAAATATTTCACCGTTTTCTAGTTTCCTGTACCATTGAAGGGATGCAGATCTGATTTCTTTCTTTCACAATTACATTTTAATGGAATTGTGAGCAATTCTTTCTTTCTGTCTTTGTCTTTCAGGATTGGACCTGAACAGGCTAGTTATCTAACAGTTTTTTTTTTTTCTTAATTGTTTACATGTTTGACTATTCTGTCTACATATGTCATTGTTTTCTGTTTAGTGATACTTAAAATTCATCTTTAATATTATTTATTATTGCCTCTGCTTCCTTCTCTTTATTTGAATTTGTCTAGTATCTCTTTATTCAGCTTGTATTAATAAACTTATTTCATCCTTTTTTCAGAATTTTCTTTCAGTAGCACAGAGCTAGGTTTCAATTTTTTACTGAAAGTCTGTTAGAGAAGATAATCTATTTATGTATACTGCAATGATTGATATATTTAACTTTTTCTTTCACTCTTTATTGTTTTGATTATTTTCATTCTCTTTTTTTCTAATCCCTCATGGAGGGGACCTTTTTCCTCATTGTTTCTTTATATTCATGCTGATAAATGGTGATTTTTTTACATTCTTTGCCCCTTCTCTAGCCATTTAACCTTTTGATTTTATTATGATTATTTTCTAATTTTACTTTCAGAGCACATTAAATTTACTCTTGAATTATGTCTCATCTATATAAAAAATCCTTAGTAAGCTATATTTTTAACACATGCCATGTCACTTTTAATATTTATTTAGATTTCAAACACACCAATATAACCAAGTTACTAATATTTTATATATACAAAGTGATTTTATAGTTACTTATTTCAGTTTATCTATTTTTTACAAAGTTCATGCTCACATTTTTTTCTCTTATTTACCCATATTTAATTTGTTGTATATTTAATTTTGATTAAACTCCTAGATATTGCTCTTAGAGAGAGTTGATGAGAAGGTATGTTGATACCTTCTCTTCTTCCTTACATGTCTAAAAACATTTATGCTTTAACTATATAATAGTTGTATGATATTTTGACTAGATATAGAATTATTGCTAATTGATATTCTTTCCTCATAATTTTATAAACACTGTTACTTATGCTGTATCCATTTAAATGTGTTGATTCCAATTATTTAGTTAGTTTTTTTTAAAAAAAAATATTTGTCTGCATTGAATCTTAGTTGTGGCACACACAGTTTTTGTTGTCATCTGTGGGATATTTAGTTGTGGCCTTCAAGATCTAGTTCCTTTACTAGGGATTAAACCCATTTACCCTGCTTTGAGAGTGTGAAATCTTAACCACTGAACCATCAGGGAGTGTTGATTCCTATTATTTAAAAGATGATTCTTTTCTTGTATGGTAACTTGACAGAAACCCTATTTATATGTTTAGTATTATACCCAGTGCTATATCATTTTAAAATCTTTATTAAAGTTTTGTCAAACTTTCAATCAGAAAACTTCAATGTTATTTACTTATTATTAATTTCCTAACTTTTCTCTGTAACTTTCTTTCTTTCCCGGTAATTTCATGCCCATTGAATGGTACTTGGAATTTTGGTCTTTTCTTCTGATCCGTTTGATGTTATTTATTTTTAAAGTCAAAATATAACTCAATGGTGATACTTAAAAGTTGTATTTAATGGGACAGACAAGGCAGAATGCATTTACCCTATCTATCCAAGATTAGGAAATCCTGCAGTGATTGAAACACCAAAGGGTGGGGGACTAGTTTAAATGGTAATTAAAGGTTGAAAAAGTATTGGTTGGCTTAAAGATATACTTTGGCTGCCTGATACAAAGAGCTGACTCATTTGAAAAGACCCTGATGCTGGAAAAGATTGAGAGTGGGAGAAGGGGACAACAGAGTATGAGATGGTTGGATGGCATCACCAACTCAATGGACATAGGTTTGGGTGAACCCTGAGAGATGGTGATGGACAGGGAGGCCTGGCATGCTGAGGTTCATGGGGTCACAAAGAGTTGGACACTACTGAGTGACTGAACTGAACTGAAAGATACATCTAAAAATTACTCCATATAATTCAGGCATGTTAAGAATCATGAAGACTAAAATGGAGTACTATGTATATTAAATGAGAATTTCAGAACTGAATGGTAAAGAGTATTAGGGATAACAAATATTCAAAAAGATAATAGCTGCAAAATTTCTAAAATGAATAAGAAAAGAATCATTCAAAATAAAATGAATGAAATGAAAATTATTAATAAACAAAACTTGTGTTGATAGAACACCACCCAAAAATGTGTGTGGCTGGGAGAAAAAGAAACATGTATGATACGTAACCAATGAAAGTATTGCATCAGATCTCTAAAGCTGTCCTACAAATCAATATGAAAAAGATACGGGAAGAGTCAAAGGATATGAGATTTTTTTTTTTTCAGAAGAGGAAACAATAAAGGAGGATAAAAATAACAAAGTTTACTCTCTTTGGTAATCAAATATATGGAAATTAAAACCATACGGAGACCTCATTTTACATGTGTTTTAAATTTATTCAACATTGATCTCAATGTGTATTCATTAAATACAAGGCGTTGTACTAAGAACTCCAGGGGCTTTAACATTGGAGAATACAAAGCAGGTTAACTTCCATTCCCAAGTTTGCAAAATGGGAAAGGATAAATAATTTCCATGGAGACAAGTTAAGAAAATAATATCCTGATTTGAGGGAACACTAAGCTAGTAAAGATAGTAAAATGACATATGAAAAAGAGATGCATTCTTTAAATAATTTATAGAAAACTAACCATATGTACTAAACTTTCCCAACTAAATATGCAAGTCTAATTAAATTTGTTGTTGTTGTTTGGAACAGATTTAATTATTCTCTTTATTTATAATAGTGGACTAGTGTTTATCATCTAAAAATTAGCAATGCATATGTCTGCTTCTTTCAATAGTGTTAAAATCTTTAAGATGAATAATCCTATTTTTTTCCATCTTGGACAGCCAGAATCCATCACTCTGTCTCTCTCATAACAAATTTTGGTTACATGAATAAAATGTAAAAAAAAAAAAAATCCAATGTGACAGAAATCGAAAGCTAGGCAAGGAAATCTCTATTTGGTAGACAATGAAAAATCAAAGAAGTTGGAGTGACAGTATCAACACCATATTTTAAGAAGTTTAATTTACCTGCCTGTGCTAGATAGACTGGAGAAGAGAAGAGACTGAGTTACAAGGTAATTATCACTGTCCATTGTGAGAGAATGAGCATGTGAACAAGAGTAGCAGCAGATGAGTAAAGATAATTGGACCATTTACCAGGCAAATTGAATATTAAAAGAATAGGACTTCATAGCCCATAAGTTGGATACTGATGGTCAAGAGAAGACCAAGGAGGAAAGGATAAAGGATATTTGTTCAGTATGAAACTTCTCTATACTGTGTTGAGCGGATCATTCCCATTGCATGTTAAAAGATGAAATTAATTTAGTAAACCGGTTAAGGAGAAGCAAACACCAATACAATTGAATTGTGTGCCAGTGATATCTAGGGCAGTTCAGAATTTTAAAAAGGGAAAAAATGTTGATTGTGCATGAAAATATGCACATTATTCAGTGTGGAAATTATTTCTGGGAGAAGACGAATATTATAAAGGATCATATTAACAAAAGAGAATAGAATAGGAAATAGGAGTAGCAGATGTTATCTTTTGTTTCCTACTTGGCAGAGCCAGCAAGTCCTGTATTCTCAACATTACAAGTTAAATTGCTATTGCCCACCATCCACTAGGCATCAGATGTTTGAACTTAATCTCAATACTTGATAGGAAACCTTCAAACAAAAAGTGATAATATACTGTGGAAGCATTGAAATAGATGTTTTAAAAAAAGTGAAACTGTATTATCAAATTCGTCATGTACAATTGGTCAGTCTGAATCAGGATATTTGTATTATGCTGTAAACCTTAAAGAAATTAAATATCCTTTTCCTTTTGGTCGATTTGTCTATATATACATAATCTTTGCCCTACAGTGTCTTTTGTGTTGGCTTGTGTAATAATATATAAAAACAGACATATAAATAACATAGAAATTAGACTAACTTATTCATGAACATTCAGAACTATATTCTTAGTCAAGATTCAGAAATTAATTTTCAAATGCTATTCTACATTTTCTAACATAAGCAATATTTGTTTTATATGTAAGTTGAAACTGACATTAAATCATTTTGGAAATCTAAATCTTCTTTCCAGTTTGGATATTGCTTTTATTTGAAGAGCTTCTTTTTTTGTGCTTACTTTTACAGTGCAAATGTGTCCTATTTCAAGCTAAAATTGAACAAACTATGTTGGTGAATTTTCATGCTCTAATATGCAATCACCTGTATATGTTAATAATCTTAATTCATAATATACTTCCAGAGATTTTATCAGAAAAAAATTGATTTCAAGTCAGAAGACATAATTTCTGTTAAAATACCATTTGATTTAGTAACCTTGCCATTCAATTTATCTATTGATTTTGTATGAGAATGAAGTTTGCTTATCTCTGCTTCAAAAGGAGAGTTAGCTGATGATTGGTATTTTTAATAGGACTTCCCATTGTTTGAAAGAATATTCACCACGGTAGTGCATCATAATAATTGTTTAGTACTTTGAAAATATTTTTGGTTTTGATGGATTGAGTATAAAATTATCTCTTTTCTTTACTCTTTATTTATAGTATACTATTGAGGTGACAGTTGATATTTCTTTCATCCAGGATCTGGTCTTAGTTGTTTCTGACCACATATATTCTTATCACTTTTTAAATTATATTTCCCCCTTTACCAGAAGTATTATTTTCCTCTTTTAAGTACCAAGACTTTCCTCTTTTAAATAACACCATGATGATACCATCATGATTGATACCATCAATGAATTTTTTTCTAAGCATGCTAAATATAATTGCATTTTTTCTATCATCTGGTATGGGAAGAGGCAATCAGGTTCAAGTTTTCCTGTTAATAGATTTAGCATAATCACAATCTATACATGAATTATCATTTTCTAACAAATAAGAGATCATAAAAATATTGTAACACTAAAAATATACTCGGTTCCTATACATTCTTTCATACTTCATAAATTATTCTCAACTCTTACAATGTGTTGAGGTCATTAATAGTAAGTTTATTAACTATTTTTTATATAAATAAATATTTTATTTTATTTTATTTTTAACATATTCTGTCACTTTATAAAACAGAGTGTAGAAATGACCATTAAACAAAAAATAGATGCTCAATTTTACTAATCGTCAGGTAATTAGAGCTTAAAATATCACTGGAATACCATCACACCTCCATGAGAGGTGGTACAAAATAGCTAACACGGGGTGCTGATGAAGATGTGAAGAAATTGGAACTCATATTGCAGACAGGGGTGTTGTACTTGATCAGTCAGTAAGTCGTGTCCGACTCTTTGTGACTCCATGGATTGCAGCAAGCCAGGCTTCCCTGTCCTTCATTATCTCTCAGAGCTTGCCCAAACTCATGTCCATTGAGTCAGTGATGCTATCCAACCACCTTATCTTCTGTCACCCCTTCTCCTGCTGCCCTCAATATTTCCCAGCATCAGAGTCTTTTCAAATGAGTCACTTCTTCACATCAGGTAGCCAAAGTATTGGAGTTTCAGCTTCAATGTCAGTCCTTCCAATGAGTATCCAGAACTGATTTCCTTTAGAATTGGCTGGTTGTTATTAACTATTTTATACTGGACCTGCATATTTTCTCCCTTTTCCCTTATGTCAATTAAATAAAATTGTTATTATAATTTTTAACAGTAAACATCTATTTTAGATGTTATATGGGATAGCAAGATTGACATGGTCTCTCTCCCAAGAAAATTCAGTTTTCCAGTCACACAGATATTTCAATCATATTTCTGCAATCCCTTTGTTGTATTTTAATAGCAAAAAGATCAGTTTTTTAACCCAAGTACCTTTGTATCCTGTGTATAAAAATAACTAGCAATATAAGATTTTGAGAAATGTATTCTGCTTCGATTAGAATGGATTGGATAAAATGTAATCTCCATTAATTTTTATCAGGTAGAAAGAGAGAAGCTGAAGAGAGAAGGAATATATGTATACTTATGACTCACTAATATGGAAAACCCCAGTTCAGCCCCTGAGTTGGGAAGATCCCCTGGAGAATGAAATGGCTACTCACTCCAGTATTCTTGCCTGGAGAATCCCATGGATGGGCTACAATCCATAGAGTCACAAAGACTTGGACACAACTGAGCAACTAAGAGACACACATATTGTTATACTGCAGAAATCAACCCAACATCATAAAGCAATTATTCTCCAACTAAAAATAAATTAAAAAATAAACCAAACATATGTCATCTAAAATATATAAAGGTCATTTATGCTTATGATCATGGTGAAACAAATATGTGAATATTTTTGTTCCTTAGTTATTTTGTGTGATTGATAGCCAAATAAAATTTAATTTGTATCATTGAAGATTTTTAATATTCATTTAAAAATCAAAGAAAAACATGTATTTAAAATATTTAAATGCAAATTACTTTTAATGCAGTGTTATAGTTGAAGTAACTTATAATCCAATAATTGGACCATGATCACAGCTAAAGACTGTGACAATAAATACATTATGATCATTCACAGTATACTGTCTTTGGCCTTTCTTCTTATGAAATATTAACCTTGATTTTTTAAAAAAAAATATTGCCTTAGAACTTGGAATGAACCAAATTTTAAGTACCATGTCTAACACCCACTCAACATTTTGTAAATTATATAAAATATCTAAAGTATTTTAAACATTTCATATATAATTTGACAATTGTCTATTAGTGATTTAGCATTCTTGAGGTTTGTAGTGATTCACTATAATCAGAGACCACTGCTGAAGTTGAAAGGTAGAAGGACCATGTGCAGAAGCCCTGAAAACCATGATTTAATTAGCTTGATTATTTTGTCTACATGCTTAAATGTTTTTTGTCTTTAAGATACATTGGATAAATTTTTCCATATCAGAAAGGTGTACCATTTTTGTATTAGCCATTATTTTTTATTTTCTGCAAGCAAAGGTCCATCTAGTCAAGGCTATGGTTTTTCCAGTAGTCATGTATAGATCTGAGAGTTGGACTATAAAGATAGCTGAGCACCAAAGAATTGATGTTTTTGAACTGTGTTGTTGGAGAAGACTCTTGAGAGTCCCTTGAGCTGCAAAGGAGATACAACCAGTCCATCCTAAAGGAAATCAGTCCTGAATATTCAGTGGAAGGACTGATGCTGAAGCTGAAACTCCAATACTTTGGCCACCTAATACAAAGAACTGACTCATCTGAAAAGATCCTGATGCTGGGAAAGATTGAAGGCAGGAGAAGAAGGGGACGGTAGAGGATGAGGTGGTTGGATGGCATCACTGACTCAATGGACATGAGTTTGAGTAAACTCCGGGAGTTGGTGATGGACAGCGAGGCCTGGTGTGCTGCAGTCCATGGGTTCACAGTCAGTCAGTCACACAACTGAGCAATTGAACTGACTATTATTTTCATATACCAAAGAAATGTTTTATGATATAATTTGAAAAGTGAAAAACATTTTGCATTTATTTATTTATTTTGGTTAAAATAGACTGCAGTCATTTTTGTCAGTCAACCCATAATTTTATTTGCCATTTTCTTTACAACATGGCATGATATTCTGAGTAATTCCACCTTTTTTCAGATTATTGTAACCTATAATGCAAGATTTACATGTTCCATATACTCTCTAATATGTTTATAGTAAAATCAATGTTTTTATTATACAGTTGCCCTTGGAAACATGGGTTTGAACTGTGTGCATCCACTTATACACAAATTCTTTCAGTAGTAAACACTGCAGTACTACACAATCCATGATTGTTTGGATCTACGATGAAGCCAAATGGGCTTAGTGTAAAGTTATATGTGGATTTTTGGCAGCACAGTCTGTGCTCCTAACTCCTGCATTGTTCACCGGTTAACTGTAGTTATATACTTAGAATATTATAACATTGCATTTTAAGGTAAATGTAGTAAAAATCAATTAATTGATAACTGTAATGACATAAATTTAAATGTTGACATCTACGATTTTATTCTTAGATTTTTTTCTATTCAAGTAACATAAACAACCTCACACACACACATACACAGCTATGCACACATATACAGAAGCAAACATACATATATACTTTCCAGTAGATGTGAATGTACACAACATAAATACATTCTATATTATAAATAAATATAGTATGCACAAACACTCATGCATTTACTATTACTTTTGATGATATAAAATATATATTCTATATCAAAAGATAAAACAATGTGCAAACAGTAACAGACAATAAATTTTTCTCTTGGCTACTGAGGAATGAAGAAGGTGTATTGTGACATTTGTTTGACATTCTTTCTTTTTTATAAAAACAACCTTAATAGAAATATAGAAGCTTACAAGATTATTTCCAAAAGTAGAAGCATTAACAAAACTTATTTTTGCAGTATAAGCAGCATTTCCTGGGAGTCCTGCAATTATCACAAATTCACTGTGTGAGTTAGGGTATTTATAAAATCTGGACTTTAGATTCTTTATTGGTATACTCAAAGCATTGAAAAAGAGCTGTGACTTTCAATATATTTTTAAACATCAACACACTGTAGTAAATACATTTAAGAATGAAAGACTAGGTGACATAGACCAACTCGCTTTTAGAGGACATTTAGAATAAAATGTGTGAACTATTAGAAATGCCTGCCTGAAAGAACTGGCAAACTAACCAGGTAACAAATAAATACTGGTCCAAATTGAGAACTGGATAGAAATCCAAAGTTTTTATTAATTTGGATTAGGGCCATTTTTGCCTTTGGTGAACTGCTGATCTCAAAGACATGGACTAAAATTGTTCAGTTCTTTTAACAGTCTTGAGGGTCTAGTAGGACATAAAATACAGGAAATGCCATAGTGAACTCTCATCATTTTGGAATGAAATTCTAAAACCTATATCCTAGAAATAAGAAGGAATTAAAAAAAATGGACTGGAGTTTCTCCATGAGTCATCAGGATGACCCAAGACAATTTAACCCTTGGTAAGAAGACTGCCTTTATTGCCTTTGAGCATCTGTCAGAAGTAAATTAAGATTCTTCTCTGGAGGAGTAAAACATCATCCCAGATCTCAAATTATTTCTACAGTTTCTTAAATACAGTGTCTGTCCACAATCAATGGATCCAGATATTGGAATTTTCAGACAACTGACTTAAACATAACTTTGCTTTTTTTATTCAATGACTTAAACATTTAAATATTTCAACAAAAATTTGGAATCCATAAAATGGCACTAGCAACTTTGAAAAAGTATTAAATAAAAACTATGCATTAATATGTTAGCTAAAATTAAGACTTTAGTAATCAGTAAATGGGATACAGAAATAAACAAAATTTAAATGAGCGAATAAAACTAGAAATCCATTACAGGTTTCAATGTAAGGTATTGTTTGCAGTTGTTGTTGTTGCTGAGTCACTCAGTCATTTCTGACTCTTTGAGACTGTTTGGATTCTAGCCTATCAGGCTCCTCTGTCCATGGGATTTTCCAAGCAAGAATACTGGAGTGGGTTGCCATTTCCTTCTCCAGGGGCTCTTCCTGATGCTCAGTAACTCATGGCAAAAGAAAAAAGCACCACTGAAATTTGAAATAATTTGAAATGGATAGTTAATGAAAATATAACATCCAAATATTTTTTGTCTGAAGGTAAATATAAAAATCATGAGATATACTTAAAGCCTCAAATACATATGTTGGAAAAATTAGAAAAGAAAATCAATGTTATATATACATATATATATATATATAAATAAACATATGTATGAACAAAATAATAAAATTAATCATCTAATAAAAATTAACAAAGCTGTATTACAGCTTCTTGAGCATACTGAGACTGATGAACAGTGATAGGACAATCCAATCAATATCAGGGATTAAAAGAGACTAATTCCTCTAGATCCTGGGTATGTTAGCAGTATAGTAAATGAATACTTGGATAAGCCTAATGACAATATCTTGAAAGCTTAGATGAACAAATTCCCAAAACATCTTACAGCTTATCCAAGCTAGCACAATGGTATATAGGAAATCTAAAATTTTTCTTCAATTCATTATGAACATTTTAAAATATATAGAAAAGTATAAAGAATTTTATAATGAACACTTATGTACTCATCACCTAGATTCTGTTACTAATATTTCATTATACTTTGTTTTTATCACATATCTAAATATTCCTCTATCTAGCCAACAACTCATCTTATTTTTGATGTATTGGAAAGTGAATTTTAGATATCAGTATAGTTCTTTCTAATTAGCATGCGTGCTGTTAACCAGAGAACAATTTTTATGTACATTTTTCTATTGGGTAAAACTTGCATTTAGTGAATACAATAAATCATAAATGAACATTCAGTAAGTTTTGACAAATGTATAAACCTGTGAAACTGTAACCCTATCAAAGTATAGAACATTACTTATTAGCCCCTACTAATTAATCTCTACTTCTTCCTAGTATAAACACTCTTGTTCTTTTTTTAAAATATTTTTAATTGAAATATAATTGACTTACAACATTGTATTAGTTTCAAACTTACAACAAATTGATTTGATATTTTTATACATTACAAAATGATCATGATACATCTTTGAGCTAATTAGATTCAGTTGTGTCCAACTCTGTGACCCCATGGACTTATAGTCCATCGAGCTCCTCTGTCCATAGTATTCTCCAGGGAAGAATACTGGAGTGGGTTGCCATTTCCTCCTACAGGGCATATTCCCAACCCTGGGATGGAACCTGCATCTCCTGCACTGTGGGCAGATTCGGTTTTGTTTTATTTATTTATTTATTTTTAGCCATCTAAATCTATTTATTTATTTATTTTAAATGAAACAAAGAGCAAAGATGAATACCTTTAATGATAAGAGATAAAATTCACACAGAAGATCAACATTATAAACCATTAGACACCTAACAACATAGAAACAAAGATATTTAAAGCAAAAATCAGACATAGTGAAACATTAACTATGAAAAGAAAAAATGTATATAAACATAGTGAGACATGTTAACATTTCTCTGAGAATATTTTATCAAGTCCAGAAAAAATAAGAATAGGAGCATCTTGAATGATGTGACTAAATTTAAATATAACACAGAACTTCCTTGGTGCCTGGCAATCCAGGAGAACTGGGTTCAATCCCTGGGCTGGGAAGACCCTCTGGAAGAGGGCCTGGCAATGCACTCCAGTATTCTTGCCTGAAGAATCCCCATGGACAGAGGAGCCTGGAAGGCCACAGTCCACTGGGTCTCAAAGATTTGGACATGGCTGAGTGACTAACTACTGCACAGATTTATATTTAATAAATTTATATTAATCTTATATCCTACTCAAATATATTTAAAATTTTATGCATCTTATATTGTTATTGGCTGTCCATAGGACATTTAGAAAAGTAGGCAAAAAGATAAACATTACCAAATTTAAAAATGTAGAATTATTTTTTGTGTGTGCAATTCAGTTATACATATACAAATATATTATTTTTGAAATTATTTTCTATTGTAGGTTATCAGAAGATATCAAATATAGTTCCCTGTGCTATACAGTAAAGCTTTGTTGATTATTGCATATCTTTTTTTTTAATAAAAAATCCAGCATTCTATTCATAGGTCTTTTTTTCAATGAGTTGTGCAAGTGGCCAAAGTGTTGGAGTTTCAGCTTTAGCTCCATCCTTCCAATGAATATTGGAAGGGTTGATTTCTTCAGGATTGACTGGTTTGCTCCCCTTGAAGTCCAAGAGACTCTCAAGAGTCTTCTCCAGCACCATAGTTTGAAAGTATAACTTCTTTGACACTCAGATTATTTATGGTAAAACTCTCACATCTGCATATGACTACTGAAAAAAACATAGATTTGACTATACAGACCTTTGTCACAAAGTAATGTCTGCTTTTTAATATATGGTCTAGTTTGGTCATAGCTTTTCTTCCAAGGAGCAAACACCTTTTAATTCCATGGCTCTTGTCACTGTCTGAAGTAATTTTGGAGCCAAAGAAAATAAAGTCTGCCACTATTTCCAGTTTTTCCTGATCTGTTTGCCATGAGGTGATGGGTCTGGATGCCATGATCTTAGTTTTTTGACTACTGATTTATAAGCCAGCTTTTTCATTCTCCTCTTTCACCTTCATCAAGTCCTGTGGTTCCTCTCAGCTTTCTGTCATTACAGTGGTGTCATCTGCATATCTGAGGCTATTGATATTTCTCCAGGCAATCTTGATTTGAGCAAGAGCTGCTTCCAGCCTGGTATTTCACATGATGTACTCTGCATATGCGTTAAATAACTAGGGTGACAATATATAGCCTTACGTGCCTTTTTCTCAATTTTGAACCAGTCTGTTTTTCCATCTCTGGTTCTATTGCTTCTTGACCAGCACACAGGTTTCTCAGTAGGCAGGTGAGGTGGCTATTGATGGGTTCCTGGGCCATTTTCAGTTTTTTGGCTATGATGGGCAAAACTGATATAGACATCACTAAAAATTATTTATAAAATGTGTTATATGAAAATGACAAAACATAGTTAAGGCATATTTGAAAAAGAACAAAATTTGAAGATTTGTTTTACAGGATTTTAAGGCTCAGGATAGACAAATATATCCACTCCACTGTTGAATTCCATGGACAAAGGAGCCTGGCAGACTATAGTCCATAGGATTGTACAGAGTCAGACATGACTGAGCAACTAATACTTTCACTTTAATTGACAAATAGACCCATGAATTATAATAGAAAGCTGCAAAAAAAAAAGTCACACATACACAGGGAACTCAATTTATCAAAGAATTAAGTAAAAGCCTCCATATTGAAAGAGAGCTAAAGAAGAGTTGGAAAAGAAGGTAGAGAGAAAACTTGAAGAATATTACATCAATCTACAAAAATGAGAATGCTCCCAAAGATCACATCTGGAAAAAAAAAATAATGTTTATACTATGAAATTGACCACTTCCCACTTGGAAATTGTTACCTGGAAAAATCTGCTGGTATATCCAGAATTACTTTTTTTGTTTTCTTTTCACCAAAGGATTATGATGAAGATGTGGTTCTCATTAGCTTGAGTAGATATAGAAGTTACCTGGTTCATGAAGATACTAGTCTTCCTCTAAAGAGACTGTCTGGAAAGGTCTCCTAAGCTTCTGTCACATGTGATTTCAATACAGAGGAATCACTAGTTGTCCTTTTGATTCATGAGAGTGGGGCAGCAGAGCCTAAGCTCCTGAACATCACACAGTCTGATGATTTGATGGGAACGCTAGCAGAGAAAGCCCACCAAGAACTGCAAGACCAGATTTGGCTCTCCTATGACCATTGTGTGTTCCAGCAATCTGTCCCTATATCTCTTTCCCTGTTTCCTTTGGGGATGGGCCAGGAAGAGAGAGGACAGACAAGCAGAAGAGCTTGGCAAAAGTAGTGAAAACTCAGCAAGGGCACTTCTAATCATGACTTCGATGTTAGCTTTTTTTTTTTATGCCAGTCATTCTTTATTTTTTTTTAGTAGTTTATTGGGGAATAATTAATAACTATCACAATTTACAGTATTGTGATAGTTTTTACCATACATCAACATGAATTGGCCACAGATATACAAGTATCCCCCATCCTGAACCCCCTCCCATCTCCCTCCCCGCTCTATCCCTCTGGGTCATCACAGAGCACCAGCTTTGGGTGCCCTGCTTCATGCATCCAACTTGCACTGGTCATCTACTTTACATATGCTAATGTACCTGTTTTAATGCTACAATGTTAGTTCTTGAATTTGATTAGAGAGCTTGTCCAAGAAATTCTAGATTTTGACTGAAAGAATAAAACCCTTAAGTTAAAATTATCTATCTTACCATCATTGCCAAAAGTAAGGAGTATCTTTAGAAGATGTTTGTGTAATAAAACTATTAATATTTGTGTACATCTGGCTTGTAGATGCCAATTGTATAAAAATAACATATAGTAAGATGAGAAAAAGTGTTGCTCCTGATTTGGGCCCCTTGAGACTCATTTCGGCTGCTTTGGCTTCATCCATCTACTAACCTGCATATATAAATTCTTTGTGACAGTGAGCATCTCTGATTCTTCTAGTTAGGTAGATCTTCAGCTAAGAGGATAGATCTGTAAGAAATAAACCAGAATCAGTGAGTGGGAGGCCTCTGTGGAAGCAGCAGTGCCTCCAGTATTTTATAAAATGCTCCTAGTATGATATGAAGAAGGCTGGAGAAAAATTCATGATGTAAGAACAAGTGAGGAGATGAAATGTAGGAAGCATGAGAGAAGATAGTGTTAAATGTGAAGAAGCAGAGGAAAAGAGAGAGATAATAAATAAAATAAATAAATCAAATATTCTAAAGCACACAGGGTCCACACCTCATAACTTTTGTACTGTGAGCAGCACCATGTTTCACTGTGGATATTCTTAAAATAAACGGTAATAACTGTAATCCACGATAGTCAGTAAAACAGTGATATTCACCATGAGACAATCATCACCTACTTCACAAGAGGTTCTCAAAACTTATCCTTCTCTTAGGCTATTGGAGGGCAAAATATCAAAACTCTGTGTAGCAAGCACAACATCGTGATTCACCTCTGCTCAGAATAGGAAATCTTTACCCATGTCTATTGGCAAGGTATTCCACAAATGTCAGCATCATGGCTTGTTTTTTTTTTAACTTAATCAATAGTATTAATGGTACTCTACTTGATTTTAGCCATTCAGAGAAATCCAAACATACACTACATTCTCCAGGGCCTCAGGCCCTGAAAAAAAGACATCAGCTCTAAAAAAGAAGGGTTTAAAAGATTTCAAACAGAGAGGCAAATAACCTGGGTGCAGCACTATAGAATGGATTTAAGTGTGGAAGAAACAAAAGAAGGGAGGTACAAGTCCAAAGATGGTGCTAGTATTGGAGATGAGGTAAAAGAGCTCTCAACTAGAATGGTGCTGGAACATGAATGTGTCCAAGAAAAAATTATTAACTGACCTATATATTATTAAAAAAATTAGTATGGACTATGAAAATAGAGCTGTTCTAGTTAGGAGCTGTATCTTTGAACAAAACATAAGAATTCTGCTTTCCTAGAGCTTACATTCTACTTGCTCCAGAAAGACAAAAACACAAGTAAACAAACAAATGAATAAGTAATATAGTTAATATGGTAATAATGATTCTGATGAAAAATGCACAAGTACAAAGCTATTTGTAAAAAAAAAGCAATTAGAATACATAGAACAAAAAAGTGTTGAAAATAAAACTATATAGGACAAAGTACTATTGAGAATAATACATAAAGAGAAAAATAAATTGAAAAAATATATGGAAAAAAGTTGAGAGAAAAGAGGACATTTATGATGATCAGTTCAGTTCAGTCGATCAATTGTGTCTGACTCTTTGCGGACCCATGGACTAAAGCAGGCCAGGCTTCATGTCCATCACAAACACCTGGAGCTTACTCAAACTCATGTCCATCGAGTCAGTGATGCCATCCAACCATTTCATCCTGTCTTCCCTTTTTCCTCCTGCCTTCAATCTTTCCCAGCATCAGGGTCTTTTCAAATGAGTCAGTTCTTTGCATCAAGTTGCCAAATTATTGGAGTTTCAGCTTCAACATCAGGCCTTCAAATGAATATTCAGGAGTGATTTCCTTTAGAATTGACTAGTTTGATTTTCTTGCAGTCCAAAGGACTCTCAAGAGTCTTCTCCAATACCACAGTTGAAAAGCATCAATTCTTCAGGGTTCAGCTTTCCTTATGGTTCAATTCTCACATCCATACATGACTACTGGAAAAACCATAGCTTTGACTAGATTGACATTTGTTGGCAAAGTAATGTCTCTGCTTTTTAATATTCTGTCTAGGTTAGTTAGAGCTTTTCTTTCAAGGAACGAATGTCTTTTAATTTCATGGCTGCAGTCACCATCTGTAGTGATTTTGGAGCCCAAGAAAATAAAATCTGCTACTGTTTCCATTGTCTCCCCATCTATTTGCTGTGAAGTGATGGGGCAGCATGCCATGATGTTAGTTTTTTGAATGTTGAGTTTTAAGCAAGCTTTTTTACTTTCCTCAAGAGGCTCTTTAGTTCCTATTCACTTTCTGCCATAAGGGTGGTGTCATCTGCATATCTGAGGTTATTGATATTTCTCCTGACAGTCTTTATTCCAGCTTGTGTTTCGTCCAGCCTGGCATTTTGCATATGTACTTTTCATGTAAATTAAATAAACAGGGTGACAATATACAGCCTTGATGTACTCCATTCCCAGTTTAGAACCAGTGTGTTGTTCCATGTCCAGTGCTAACTGTTGCTCCTTGATTTCTCAGGAGGTAAGTAAGGCTGTCTGATATTCCTGTCTTTTTAAGAATTTCCACAGTTTGCTGTGATCCACACAGTCAAAGGCTTTGGTGTAGTCAATAAAGCAGAAGTAGATGTTTTTATGGAACTCTCTTTCTTTTTCTATGACCCCACGTTAGAGAACTGGTCATCTTATTTTGGGTGTTGATTTTAAGTGGCATAATGATGTCTTTTGGAATACTGAAACTGTGCTGTATCATGGATATGTACAAAACTGTATCAAGCAGTATTCCTAGACTTGCTCAACTTACTGTGTATTAGCTACATGCAGAAAAGGAAAAAACAAATGAAACAGAGAATAAAAAAATGAATAATTTGTCTGTTTAGAGTTTTACATGCATAGTAAGAAGTTAATGGACAAGAAGCAAGGAGAATATTACTGGAAAGTTTCCAACGATAGCTTTGTTCAACATTTTTGGAAAACAATAGTCATAAAGAAAGGAGAGACTCTATAGGATTAACTTTACTGGGTGAGAAGATACTTTGGGTTTTGCTTATGTTAGCTAATTATTTTAAGACTCTCTTCAATACCTCTGTAGCTACATACTGAAATGTTCATGCTATATAGTGTGAGGAATAATCTTTAACATATGAGCCTCATGCTACATTTAGCATATTGGGTGTGAAAATTATTATAGTCATTAATTTAAAGACCTAAAAGAGAGGCAACAGAAGGCTTACTAGAAAGTATATTAGCATTTTGAATGTAAAAGGAATGAATACTAAAGCTCTAATACTATTTTTAAAGTAATTGGAGCCATTTAGAATAATCAAAATTATGATTCTTCTTTATATTTTATAGGACCATGTGAGAGATAGAAGAACATCTTTTTTAACTTGTAGGTTAAAAATGTGAATTGAATACATGCTTATTAAAACAAAAAAGTCTTAATAAGCCTTCCAGAGTTAGATTTTCAACTCTTACTCATTATTTCCTTTTACTCATCCTTCATTTTCATGACTCCATAGTTTCCCTGTGATATCCAGTTGTATTTTCAACACTAACTATTGGAAAAGTATTATCATCTGTAAGCAAAGTGCAGTATATGATATTATACTATTCCTATATATAATCCACAGCATTTTGCACAGTTTGCACCTTAAGAATGCCTATAACTATTCCTTAACAGCTGGATTATCTCTTTACTCATGAGCAGAAATATTAGTGAAGATTCTATCGCAGGTTATGTTCTCCAGGAGATGCTGAGATAGAATTTCATATACAAGATGTATATTAAGAAACCACACCAGGGCTTCCCTGGTGACTCAATGGTAAACTAAGCTTATTTCTTCTTCCTTCAACAGGCCATATGGCATTCTTCCATAAAAACATAGGCTTATATTGAGGGAAGATTACTGGTGCAAAGATGGGTAATGTTATAATATTTACAACAGCTTATTCTTGTTTATGCCTTTACTAATTTATCTTGCAATAGATTATTGCAGGGACATGGCTTGGTATGTCTGACAGAATCCAGCTCATGATGGCAATTGTTCATTTAGTGTCCCATGATTAAGTCTTCTAAATCATTGCAGATGGTGACTGCAGACATGAAATAAAAAGACACTTATTCCTTGGAAGAAAAGTATGACCAACCTAGACAGCATATTAAAAAGCATAGACATTACTTTGCCAACAAAGGACCATCAAGGCTATGGTTTCTCCAGTAGTCATGTATGGATGTGAAAGTTGGACTATGAAGAAAGCTGAGCACTGAAGAATTGATGCTTTTGAACTGTGGTGTTGGAGAAGACTTTTGAGAGTCCCTTGGACTGCAAGAAGATCCAACCAGTCCATCCTAAAGATCAGTCCTGGATATTCTTTGGAAGGACTGATGTTGAAGCTGAAACTCCAATACTTTGGCCACCTGATGCGAAGAGCTGAATCATTTGAAAAGACGCTAAAGCTGGGAAAGATTAAGGGCAGGTGGAGAAGGGCACAACAGATGAGATGGTTGGATGGCATCACCTACTCAGTGGACATGAGTTTGAGTAAACTCCAGGAGCTGGTGATGGTCAGGGAGGCCTGGCCTGCTGCAGTCCATGGGGCCACAAAAATTTGGACACAACTGAGTGGCTAAATTGACTGACTGACTGATTAATTCTTCTATGCTTATCAGGATCTAGAGCAGGGGTCCCAAGCCTCCAATGATGTAATAATAATAGAAATAAAGTGCACAATAAATGTAATGTGCTTGAATCATCCTGAAACCATCCGCGTCTCATCCCATCCCACCCAACCCCTGGTCCATAGAAAATGTGTCTTCCATAAATTTGGTCCCTGGTGCCAAAAAGATTGGGGACTGTTGGTCTAGAGGCATACCAAGTGTTGTTTCTCCAAAGGCATATAAGTATCTGGTGGAAATTTTATGGCCTTCCTTCAGAAACTATAATCTGTATCATAATGTTTCTAATATTCTTGCCACAAACTCTCACCAAGTTCATAAGATGTGACAGACAATATGGCCACAGTGGCAGGAATAATTGTACCATACCTAGGAGCTATTGCGGAGCCTTTCGTTCTTTAGGTTCCACCTGAAGCTGGAAGTCTTTTGCTTGCCTGGTAAATAGCCAGAACATATCACTAGGTGTGAAATTTCTATCTCTGGTACTGGAAGAGGTCCACCAGAAATTGTGTTTCCTTTTTTGTGTTAGGAAGTACAAGGAGCAAAAATTTGTCTTTTGTTTTGTAGATTATAGTTTCACGTGCCCACTAGACCCTTACAAATTTTGACTATAACAGATGCTTGGGTATTCAAAAGATTTATATCCTGGTCTCTGGAGTGTATGCATCTTACCAAGATTTCCAGTCTGTCCAATTATTGCTTGGCCTACCCAATCAATACACTGTTATCAATATGAGATCAATCTGATATTCTGTAAGATATTCAGACTGTCAGGGTCACTTTGTATTGTATTATGACAGAGGGCAGGGAAGAAAATTAACGTGGCCTTGGGAGGAAAATGAAAATGTGTACTGCTGTCTGCTTCACATGAGTGCTACAATATCTGATTTTTCTTTCTTAAAAGTATGGAAGAGTTCAGTTTTCAAATAAGTGGCTATTATGATGTATCTGAGGATTCTTAATATGCTCTAGCAAAATACCACCTATAGCATGTTGGATATAGTCAGGGATACAATATTGTTGAACTTGAAATAGTCAATAATCATTCTCCAGCAGCCATCTTGCTTTTGCAGGGATCACACTGGTGAAATAAATGAAGACCAGGCAGATCATACCACCTGAATACTTTGGATCCTTAAGAGTACCCCTAGTTATTGCCAAAGACTTTAAGATATTGGTTTTTATTTACTATCTTGCCTGGATGTATGTAATCTCAAAGACTTCTTGATTTACTCATTACAATAGCCTATACCCTACCCAGTATAGAGATTATGCTGGTTATATATTTGGGGATCAGGAAAATGATCACCAGTTGTCTTTACTAAATGAAAGTATACACTGCCAATCAGATTTTGGTCAGGACTCCCTTTATTGTCGCAGCTCTATGTACTCACACTCCAAAGGTACCACGATAATGGTACTGGCTATGAATGTCCTCTCAGTTTGAGTATCTATGAATATTCACAATGTCTGGGCATTTTTCCCTGCTCACTGTATACTTAGCATCTATGTAAATGGTCATACATAATTTTGAGGACATTACTGAAAGATCCATTATTTTGTACACTTGCCATATCATAATAGGATCTTTCCTCCTGAATACCCAGCCACATGTTCTGTTGATAGATTCCACACTGGTCAAATGGCCCAGTTGTGGAAACTGAACAAAAACTCATAGCTTTGTATTGGGTATATGACCACAACTATCCAGTCATTCATCCTTGATTTGTTCCTGCATAGTATTACCCTTGTCAACTGTCCATTTATTTTGCCATAAAGGAAAATATATTTCATTAGACATCTCCATAGTTCTCTGTAGGTCAGAACTTTTTGGGTGCCACTTAGACCTTGCAGATTGTTACAATAATTGTGACACCCCAACCCCTGGACTTCTGGACATTAAGTATTTCTATTGTTTCTGCGTTCTATCATCCCTATGCTTCCTTTAAGCTACATTCTATAAAAGTCTCTCATATAAATTTTTTGGAGTGTTTTGGAATTGAAAAGCTTCCTAGGGATATAAGGAAAAAAGAAGTATAATTAGGTGCATGTCTCATTACCCAAAGTTTTTCATATCATTCTTTAGCTTTTGCCATGGAAATTCTGGTGTTTCAGTTTACTCAGTGAAATTAGCATCATTTTTTCCATGCATCTAAGAGGCACCTTAATAATGAATTGACACCACTTCCTGGGGTCTCTGCCATGATGTTAAATATTTTCTCTTTGGAGAGGTTCTCCAAGTTAAAAAATAATTCTTTCCAGTTTTATGGTTGGTATTCTTTATCCTTTGACTTCTCACTAGAGGAGATAAGCTTCTTCATGTGTAAGGAGGATCCTGACTTTTATTTCTGGCTTTCAGTTGCCAGTCACCCACCCTCTGTTCTTCATTGTCTTTAAATAGAGAACTGAGGTGCCTCACAATATTCTTTCAATCCTTTATCCTTATAGCTACTGTACCTTCGATACATTTCTACTGTCTAATATCACGTGGGCTAGTGCACTCTATTCCACAAGAATAGCTTCACAATTCATCACTGGTGAAAGTTTTAACAATTGGACTGCCACCCTGTGCCAGTGGCTGCCTGCACTTCATCTATCAATAGTCATGCAGTCCTTACTGCCAACCACGTGGTGAATAATCCAACTCTAAAACCTCATTTTATCATTTGCTTTCTTGAATCATATACTCCCAGTGCAAATATTGCAAGTTGCATTCTCTAGCAGCAGATACTAAGATTCAGTTTAAAGTGTAAAATTAGATCATAATCTTATGATCATATTAGAGATCATAACCAATGAAAGGAAGAAGAAAGAAATATTATTGGGCAGAGGAAGTAGTTGAGCTTCAGTTCTGCACACTTCCATCTTGATACATCTGACTAAGAGCCCATTAGATATTCCTACATCAAGTCAAGACATCAAACCCAACCCCTGTGGCATTCCTCTCAGCCAGAAGATGTGAGTTGCTCTGAGATCTCTGTAGCTGAGACAGTTCCAGGAGGGCCTCACATCTGAAGAGTGAGTACTTACTGCTCTCCTCAACTGTACACAAATCCTTCCTTCAAAAGAGAGTTGCAACTCTGTATTTAATACAACTTTGTTCTCTGATGTCATGCTATCAGAGAATATACTTTTAACAAACCATTTGTTTGCCCTATTGTTACTTGTTCCTATATTCTTAATAAGAACATTTATAGAAGTTAAATACATCTTACCATTTTAATAGTGACTGTAATTTTACATAAAATCAACATTGACATCATAGAAAAATTAATGATATATAAACATTATATATAAATATATTTAAACTATATATAAATGAAGGGTATTGAATGATAGCTTGGTCCTATGTGTACCAGATCAAAATAAAAACACAGGTAAATTAGGATAAAGTTCAGCTGCCTATAATGAATACCTGACATAAAACGACAAACAGGGGTAAAATGGGTAATTAGGTTTGTCTTTCTCATGTTACAAGTACTGGGAAGGTAGGTATTACAGGACTAGAATAGCTGCTCAAAGTCCCAGGTTCTTTTTATCTTTCTTCTTCACTATTCTTAGCCTGCATCTTTCATCCCCATGGTTATAAGATGGTAGCTACACTATAAGTGTGAGATTCTGTATCAGACACAAAGGGAAAAGGGTAAATGGTAAAGATGGTTGATGACTGTTTTCTTTTATCAGGTGGAAAAAAAATAGCTTTCACAGAAGCCTTCCTCTGGAGATTTATGCTTAGATATTGATGTTTAGAATCGGATCACATGGCCACCACTACCTGCAAGGATGCCCGTAGGTGCAGTTTTCTACCTGAGCACATTGGTACCCAAAACTATACCAAGATTCCTTTGTTAAAGTAGAGCAGGTTGCAACCTGCAGTGTTTGCCACAGGGCATGTTTAAATTTTTAATTGCCACTGACTCTTAATACTATTAATATTGTGGAAATACACTTTATAGAAAAATTTAATATTTTTAGCGTTATTGATACACACTATGCTGAGCTTATTTTATTTATAAATTGAGCCAAGATTTAGAAAATCATTTTGCCCTGAGACTCTTACAGGTAGTTAACAAAATAAAGGCACATAAACCTGATACAACCCTTTCAAATATAAAGCCATTCTTCCAAGATAAAAAAGAAAGAAAATGAACTTTTTTGCAATTATCTATCAGAAAAACATGTTAACCTTATAGCCCAGATGGTGTTGAAATGTGCTGAAAAATTTCCCCTTCCTTTCAACATGTATCAATAATAAGTGATTTATTTAAAAAAATGAATCTAAGACCACACTCCAAAATAAGTTAAGCATCCTAGTGGATCAGAAATAGAAACTCAATAAGGTAAGGCTAATGCCTGAGGCTGGAGGGCAAGACTTGAGGCAGAAAAAGGAGGCCAGGTGGTCATTATCTATGGCATAATTGAGAACTGAAATGTTTCTCCCAAGATTATAGGTCACCAAAGTCAATTTTACCATGTGAACCCAGGGACTAGAGCCTGGATCTTCTATCCATGTAAATTGAAAGTGAAGGTGTTAGTCCAACTCTTTGTGACCCTGTGGGCTATAGCCCGCTGAGCTCCTCTGTCCTTGAAATTCTCTAGGCAAGGGAGTGGGTTGACATTCTCTTCTCCAGGGGATCTTCCTGACCCACAGCTTGAACCCAGGTCTCCTGCATTGCCAGCAGATTCTTTACCATCTAAGCCACCAGAGAAGCCATGTAAAAACGGATGCAAATTTGCTTAATGCAGTCATGCTTAGGGCTCCAATTCCTATCAAGTTTCTTCCTAGAATGTCAAGAGGAAGCAGTCAGAGTCTCAAAGCCAGAAGTTTACTGAAGTCACCTACTAACTTTCTCATCATCGGCAAGATCCCAATTTCTGTATGAAAAATTGGGAATCCCAAAGCTAACATGTTGATGACAATAAAACCCCTGGACAGATAGATGAGTTCTGGAGTTTCTCTGTAACTCCAGCCCCTCTTGGAGTCAGTCTCTAAGTTGTTTGAAACCTTTCCCTGTCTCCTTTTATCCTTCTTCAGTGGTTTGAATCCTGTTTTGAAAAATTCTGATCTTAGAAATTCTGATAACCCCATCAAAGCAATTTACTTACTTAGCAGTATTTTGTTTCTTTAAAAAAGATTTTAATGTCAATGTGTCACTTCTGCCACTATTTTAAAAATAAATGCCCTGCCCCACCATAAGATATACTAATGAAATTAAGCAACATAAGACTATTCTTTCTACTAAATATATACTTTATCAAATTAATACCACCTAACTATGTTACTAAAGAAGGAAATGGAAACTCACTCCAATATTCTTGCCTGAAAAATCCCATGGACAGGACTCTGGTGGGATAGAGTCCATGGGGTCACAAAAAGTCTAGCACAACTTAATAACTAAACAACAACAAAGTATGTTAAAAATAAATGGCTTTCTTACTTACCAATGAAATGCAAAACTGATTCAATGTGAGAGAAGAAAGCAAATAAACGAGGCAGAATTTTAACAGCATTTGAGCTTAGCAAAGGCAACAAATGTGCTGTAGAAGGCAAAATGTCTGATTAAGCTGAGACAGAGACTAATCCTTGACAGAAACGGAACTCTCCAAACATTATCTTCTTAAGGATCCAGCCTGGAAATTCCAAAGTCATCTTTTTCTGACTTTCATAAAAACTCTACTTACGCTGCAAAAATATAATAACTTTCTGTGACAGAAAGCTACATGATTTCCTCATCCAAATACCACCCTTTTTGAACTAGGTCTTATTTATTTAGCCCTACACTTTTTTTTTTTTGCATTTTCAGTAAATCAGAGCTAATATTGATGTTTCTTCTAATTTGCAATCCTATGAAACAAATAATACCTAAAGTTTAGTGAATTATCTTGGTCAGCCAAACAAACGCCCCTGTGATTTTAGCAGAAGAGACTGAACAAGTTTCACTTTACTCTGGCTGCCAAAATGGACTAGTTAAAAACATAAATTATTTGCTTTGTCTCTATAGCATATGCAGTCATAACAAAGTAACAGAAAACTGTAATATAGTTATTTTAATTCTGTTTACATAAGCAGATATTTAAGTTTTTCCTAAGAGAATTGAGAATTATAGATAAACATGTTTTCATGTGGACACACACACACAAAATGTTAAGCATGTAATCATTTTTGATGGATCCAATATTCCAATTATGTTCATTTCAGGGGTAGTGCTTATAAAACGTTCCACCCAACACCATGTTTAGATTTTATATGAGAATAAATAGATTTTACTGTTACTTATCTGACAAAATTGCAATGTGTCCCATTGGTAATTTGGTCTAGAAAGCTTGGATCATAACAAAGATTGTGATAAACCTTTAATTTTTTCTTGGTAGATTGACACTGGAGTATATGAAGTTTATTCCTGGCATTCTCCTTTCTCTTTACCAATCTCTCTCATTTCTCTCAGACTACTTGCCCTTTGCCTGCACTACCCCAGATTCTTTTATAAATCCCCCCAACTCATGCATATGATATCACTGCTGTTGTTCAGTTACTAAAGTTTGTCTCAAGCATGCCAGGCTTCCCTGTCTTTCACTCTTCTGGAGTTTATTCAAACTCATATCCATTGATTTGGTGATGTGATCCAACCGTCTCACCTCTTGTCACCCCCTTGTCCTCTTGCCCTCAATCTTCCCAGCATCAGGATCTTTTCCAGTGAGTTGGCTCAGTCACATCAGATGCCCAGAGTATTGGAGTTTCAGTTTCAGCATCAGTCCTTCCGATGAATATTCAGGGTTTATTTCCTTTAGGGTTGACAGGTTTGGTCTCCTTGCTGTCCAAGAAATTATATCATATTTCAGTGCTTTCTAAAAGAGGTCATAAACCATTGGCTCCACACTTCATACAGCTGTTAGATGTTTTGTCTGGTGCTTGCACTATGGAAACACAAATTGGCAGCAAATACTAGTTCTTAAATCTAGATTTACAGCTCTTCTTAGAAGCAATTAGCAACTTAGAGCCGTTATCTCTGTCTTCCCACATGACAGTTATTGTTGAGGGCTCACTAGAAGCTGCTCCTCTAGAAAGGTCATGTGGTCCCCAGTTTACAGAGCCTCTTCTAGCCTCCTTTGCATTATACTTGAACTTAAATGTTTCTGCAATTTGCATTAACAGCATGGTCCTGTGGGCATTTGAGTTTGTGACCCCTATTACATATCTTTCTCTCTCAACTGTCAGCTAAGCCCAATTAACATGTTTATTGATAAGACAATATCTCCCACTGGTACGTATTAATTCAAAATACTTGAAAATGTTCAACACTTTAAATTTTTAAAACCTTTATAAAAAAGGAGTGTTTAAATGGAACCTCTGTTTATATAAGGTGTTGTTTCCAGACAAGTCTCTTTCTAAAAACTTCTCAATCATGGGATGGCCATTTTAGCTTCACTATTTGGCCACATAGTCCTCTTACTCCCAACTTTTTGAAAATTTCTGTCTATATCTGTAAGTAAAATAATTAGATGCTAAGATCTTCTTTCCCTGCTTCATTACCTCCATTTTCACCTTGATTCCTTCTATCTATCCCTTACATTCTCTTCATTTTAAAGTTGAGATTTATTATTTCCTTTGGAAGGATATGTTCTAGAATTACTCTTAGAGCTTTTGCCATTCCCAAGTTTTTATGTGGCTGTTTGTGTTATAGCCATTATACATTGAGTTATGTTTTTCTTTTTTCTTTTTAATATGTTAAATGTTTTGCTTCACATATATAGTGGGGATGAATTTTTATGATATGCATCATGATGAAGTGTTTGATTTCTTTGTGTCTCTAAATTTGGTCTTTAAGCCATATCATTTGTTTCAGTGCTGTAGCTTCCTATCCAGAGGGAACTACAACTCTAGGCTTGTTAAAGAGCTTCCTTGTTTAAAGAACTTCCTCCTCCTTAAAGCTAGGAAAGATTCCCATGAGATCAAACCCACTGAAGAAAAATCCCTCTCTATTTGCATTGAGAGAGCTTCCACTGCTGTCTCTCAAGCTTGGACAGGGATGTCTTAGCTGAAGCCAAAAGCTTGATGCCTTCAAATCAGTTTCCTTTAGTAATTCACTCAACCTTGGTTACCTGCTTTCTCATACGGTCACTTCCCAGCAATTACTGAACGACATAGCCACCCAGCCTCAAGAAAATTGCTTATTCTTTTTTTCTTCAAATTGACATCATTCTATCACTTCTAAACTTCAGCATATTTGCCCTCTTGAATTCCATCTGCTTTATTAATCTGAGTAGAGGTTAAATTTTAGATACTTTCTGAGTTTTCCTTGGTTCCTCAAAAGTAAAGTTTGTTAACAACCTCTGTGGGGAAACAAAAACAAAAAACATTAGCAATCTTGTTAGGATGGACATGTTGAAAACAGAATTCTTAGATGACCCCATGATTCCTTCCTCTTGTTGTGGACAGTTGTATAATTCTTTCCACTTAAGTATCAGTGAGCCTGACCTAATCAGGTGAAAAACATTCTAAAAGAAGTTCTATAATTCAGAGACATGGGAGATCAGAGAAATTTTAAGTGGCATCAAATGCTCTTCTGCAGATCTTTTTATTTTTTTATTTTTTCTTCTGCAGATCTTAAGTGAGCAAATTGCTATATTATGGAGAGGGCTGTGTGGTGGGCTACTGTGGGCATTCTGAAGGATCTCAGAGTAATTCTCAGCTGATAGGCTAGGCTAGGTTAAGCTAAGTTGCTTCAGTTACAACCAACTCTTAGCCACCCTATGGACCATAGCCCACCAGGCTCCTCTATCCATGGGGTTCTCCAGGCAAGAATACACAAGTGGGTGTATCCCCCCACAAGGGGATCTTCCCAACCCAGGGATTGAACCTGCATCTCTTATGTCTTCTGCTTTGGCAGGCAGATTCTTTACCACTAGCACCAGCTGGGAAACTGACAACTAACAATAAAACAGGGACTTTCATCCTTAAACTTCAAGGAGATAAAATTTAAAAGCAGTCAGTAAGCTTAGAAAGGACCTTGAACTCTAGATGAGAACATGGCTTATTTTACATTGATTTCACTTTTGTTGAAGTCTGACTGGAAGACCTAGTTCCACAGCATACAGACAGACATCTGACCTGCAGAAATTGTGAGACAATGAACGGGTATTTTTTAAACTGCTGATTGTGATAATTTTATATGCATTTTAAAACTACCATAGAGATTTGTTACAAGAACTAGAGAAAAAGACAGTATCTCAAAGAGTTACCCTGTACTATCCCTGAGACTCTCTTACTTAATGTAATTTCACTCAGGGCAGAGATTTTGTCTTTTTGTCTTCGTAGTCTCAGTATTATTTTCATATCTGCATGATAGTAGAACATACATCTTTGGATGGATAAATTTGTGGATAATATAAATTAACAAACATTATTTTAAGATCTTTTGTTACTAAATTCAGTTCAGTTCAGTTCAGTCGCTCAGTCATGTCTGACTCTTTGCGACCCCATGAACTGCAGCACGCCAGGCCTCCCTGTCCATCAACAACTGCTGGAGTCTGCCTAAACCCATGTCCGTTGAGTTGGTGATGCTATCCAACCATCTCATCCTCTGTCATCCCCTTCTCCTCCTGCTGTCAATCTTTCCCAGAATCAGGGTATTTTCAAATGAATCAGCTCTTCACATCAGGAGGCCAAAATATTGGAGTTTCAGCTTCAACATCAGTCCTTCAAATGAACACCCAGGTTTGATCTCCTTTAGGATCGACTGGTTGGATCTCCTTGCAGTCCAAGGGACTCTCAAGAGTCTTCTCCAACACCACAGTTCAAAAGCATCAATTCTTCGGTGCTTAGCTTTCTTTACATTCCAACTCTCACATCCTACATGACTACTGGAAAAACCATAGCCTTTACTAGATGAACCTTTGTTGGCAAAGTAATGTCTCTGCTTTTAAATATGCTATCTAGTTTGGTCATAAATTTCCTTCCAAGGAGTAAGCGTCTTTTAATTTCATGGCTGCAATCACCATCTGCAGTGATTTTGGAGCCCAGCAAATTAAAGTCAGCCACTGTTTCCCCATCTATTTGCCATGAAGTGATGGGACCAGATGCCATGATCTTAGTTTTCTGAATGTTGATTTCTAAGTCAACTTTTTCGCTCTCCTCTTTCACTTTCATCAAGAAGCTCTTTAGTTCTTCTTCACTTTCTGCCATAAAAGAGATAAATAAATAATGAGGGTGATCTGAGGAAATAGCAGGATTGAATATAATTCATCCATCAGAGTGTATATTTTAGCCAATGTATAAGTTTAAGCAAAAGTGATGGAACTTCTATGTATAAAAGAAAAGTAAGGTAAACTATCATCACATAGTGAGATGTGGACAGTCTATTAATTGCCATTTTTATTTTAGAAAGAATGCCTCAGGACATGAGAAGACTTCTATTTCTTAGAAATATTTATATATAACATATAATAAAGTCACTCTAAGCTTTAATATTATGAAATTGAACATAGATATGCACACACACATAAAATGAATTAACTGAAAACTAGTGCCCCTGAAAATCCTACATTTGAAGTAAGGTATGTTTGAACACGGAAGGCACAGGAGGCATTACAATATAATGTTATACATCAACAAAATCTAATACAATTTGAGACTTCATATGGAGAGCAATCATATCAGAGAGTAGAAAGGTAATAGTTGCTTTTTACTAAATTCTAGCAAGAGCATTGGGAATACATTGCACATTCAATCCTAGGGATCACTGGAATGAAAAAAAAAAAAGAGAGAAATTCATCAGCTAGAATCGGTGAGAGAAGAAGAATCGAAGATTGGAGTGTTAGAAGGATTGAGGCATTTTGTGAAAATAAGAAAATAACTTATAACATCTAATTGACTCAAACCATCTGGAGTAGGTGACATTTTCTTCAGTTACACAGAGAGTGTAGTCACAGGACACTGAAGAAATTACTAGGGCACTACTTCCCAAAGGTTACCTTGAAAACAATTTCCTTAGGAACCTGAATGGACTCACAGAAGTGGTTCAAACGTAAATTTTTTTCTCCCAAATGTTATTTCCTATCACTTCTAAATCTTTATTTTTTATTTAAAATTTGTGTACTGTCCAGCGCTTTATTCTTTCATTTTTGGAATCTGTCACTTCATATAGAAATTGATCCAAGTTTTGTTCTTCTTCTTATTGTCTTTATCATTATTAACAATGGAAAGACTGACAGTTTTAAATTTTAGGAAAGTTAAAGATGCATACATTCTTAATTAGCAATGGATTTGCTAATCCAATTATGCAAGTAAAATATAAACAATATTGGTGATGACATATTACATTGTCATGCATTTAATTATGCTTTAGAGAAATCTAGAATATAAAAATACAATATAAAATGGCAGGACATAGTATTTCCAAATCCTAAAATAAAAGCATTAAGCCATTGGCTTCATTTTCACAGTCACAGCTTTTTGACAGCCGTGTTTATACTGTAGTTTAATTTATTTCTACTCTTTCCTAAATATATTCAATTTTTATTGCCAATCATATCTCAACAAAGCTTGGAAAATTTTTTAAGCAATAAGAAGTACACATAATCTTAAAAAAATCTTTAAAAAATTATTAGAATAGCACACATTGAATGGGTCATTATCAGAGTATTTTGTAAAATGCCTAAAATTACTTTAAAATGTTCAATTATTTCCCTCATGCTGCTTGCATTTAACACTTGGAACACTTGTTTTATTCTTGCACGCTTAATGAGTTCTTCATCATGTCCCTCCTGAAAGAAGTAAGCCTGCTCAACAGGGACTTGCCCTTGTGAGGCTCTTTCAGGTTTCTATAAGGTGGATATTCTTGCCTTCCAGGCTCCTAATAGAGCAGTGTGTACTGCATGTCTCCCCTATAAAGCTCCTTCCTCCTCCTCCCCACTTCCTTTGCAGCTTTATTCTTTGAAAGAAGAAGCCATTCAAAAATGTTACCTCCTTGCTTGGGACTTTAGAGCAACGATTCATTTCTATTGTATCTCTTGTGACTGATGTGAGAGAAGTGTAAGAAATTGAATCGCAGCCTTTTAAGAGCAGAAGGATTTGCCTGCCACAAGAGGACTAAATGATAACCCTCAAGTCCTCTTACTGAGCAATTGTGTTTCCATTCCATAAGTAGGTAAAGGCTTTTTAAACTGTATTTTCTTTGTAATAACTTATTTTCCTTTAAGTCAGTTCATTTTTATCAAAAATAGTTCAACCATTTATCTTAAGACTGTTACCCAATACATGATAATGCCATTTATGTTGTTGTTGTTCAGCCTCGCAGTCATGTCCTACTATTTATACCAGTTGTGAGATTGATGAATACAAGGGGTTGCAATTGGGATAAATGAAGGTAGTTAGTACTAATGAATCACCTCTCAGTAATTCTTGTAATTGATTTCACAGAGGTCTTTCAACTAATTGGAGGCATCCAAATAGAAATGTGTTGCTTTTTCTCATATCATAGCTATCCAATGTAAAATTCTCTTTACTGGTAGAAAATGAATGCCATGGATAAAATTTCAGTTTGATTCCCTTTTCGAAAAGTAACGTAGGTCTGGAATTTAGTGCAGTCAATTAGATTTCAATCTAATGTTGATCTTTTAACTAATCCTTCCTACTCCAGCATAGGTGAGACTCATAGCTCTGGACTCAGGGTATGCAGTTGTTTATTCTCTTTCAATTCCTTTCATTTCCCTAGGATTTTCTCATGTCTACTGGTGAGAGGAGGAGGAAAAGAAAAGAAGATTTCTTATACCAGCACTCTTTTATGTCAGTAATAAATGTTGCTTACTTTGTGAGTAATTGCAAATCTGTGAAGGCAGGGTTCCTGACTCTTGGTATTCGTGCCAGTGGTTTCATAGTTTATGGCTCAATCCATGACTGTGTATGGTGTAGAAAGGTCCTAAGAGGTCTTGCTGGTGAACATCTCCCTAGGATTTGGTGGTTCTTTCAGAGATATGACTGCATTATCTAACTGTTTTCCACATGGTGACATCACACCACGTTACTCAGATAGGCACAATCCCCACTGATTCCATACTCCCTGATCTCAACCATCTTCCAGGTTTCCAGTTCAGGGCACAGGCAGCAAAGGTAGAATACATTTTTCTTACCTTTTCAAGACAAGAAAATCAGAATTGATATCCTCCCTCTCCCTGCCTCATTACAGCACAGTTTTTTGTCTACACTGTCTTTTCCCTACACAGATTAGCCCATGCTGTACATAAACATACATTCAAATACAGTAAGGTGTTGATCCTAGCTTTCAAAAGACAATAGCAAATTCCAGATGTTTTTCTTAAAGTTCTCCTTCCTTGGGTTGGGAGCATGCTCAGTTGCTCAGAGGTATCCTACTATTTGCAACGTAATGGACAATGGTCTTCCAGGCTCCTCTGTTCATGGAATTTTCCAGGCAAGAATACTAGAATGAGTTGCCATTTCCTACTCCAAGGAAGTCTCATCTACAATTTAGAAGTGCCATTTCCAATTTCTTTAGGAAGTAAGAAAATAGGGTAGCTTTTTTCCATAGACAGTATACTTCCCCCAAACCCTCCACTTTCTAAAAGTTAAGAATCTAAGTGGCACAACCCAATCAAGCAATCTAATAAACCTGGTCAAACTGAGCAGCTTACTAAACAGGAAATTTAGATGTACAGCAAGAGTTCTGAATCATTCCTGAGTTGGTGTGCATTCACAAATATCTAGTCTAAATACATTTATAACCCTATGTAATGATTTTACAATTTTAAAAATATGGTTTTTTAGATTTCTAGATGATTATATGGATTTCTAGATTTCTAATGCTAGAAAAGTAGAGTTACTAAATTCCTAAAATTAATTTTCATCAAAATATATTTATCATAAAATAATTGTGAAAAAAATTTAACTAAAGAAGAATATTAAGTACTGATATAACAAAGAAAGGTGGTGACTCAAGTGCCACCTACTTGGAACTTTGTTGTGTATTCATAGCCTCCAAGATTAATATCAAGTATGACTCATAACTTAATCATTATTCTCAGGCTTTGACCTCATTCTCTCACTCCTCAATATCTCATACATTGCATAGTCCAAAGTTTGATATCACTTCCCTTTTTCTTTGGACTATTACCTGGACTTTTATGACTAAGCTGCCTTTAGCCCAACCAGGGTAATTATCACTTTTTGATCCAGTATAGCTCTTATGAATGCTTCATTTCACAGGTGCTTCTGTAGTATCATGAGCAGGTCTTAGATAATATAGGAGACTCATATTTTCTTCCCTGAGATGTCGTAATTGCCATCACAATAATACCCCTCCCCTCACCAAAAAAATGTTTGGCACTAGTCCTTTGTAAACTCTTCATATCTATCAAAATATCATTTGGGCTTATAAATATACAACTGTGCCAAAAATTCTATAATTATGTTGTTGTTTTTTACTGCACTAGAACACACTATAAAAATGATTAGGCTATAATGTGACAAAAATTCAAATGTCATGAGAAATTAAAAATGCAAAATACAGTCCACATTAGTTAACCAATTATTCTCCAGGATTCAACCATTGTTTTGTTGTCTAAAACAACAATTAATAAGAATAAATGTTAAGTTTTTATTTCCAAACTTTATGGTTAATTTCCCATCATTTTCCCCCACCCACTCCCTTTTTAAACTTGATTTATTTCTATCCATGTGTTGTGGTACAGTGCTCCTAAGAATGATATGCTTTCAATTATCAAGTATGTAATTAAGTAAAGGTGGAGTTCTTGTGGGTCATGTGAGAAATTAGTATGATGCAATAGTAACCTCCAAGAACATTAATGGATATTGTGTTTTTGAGATCATGGAACAAAGAACCTCTCCAACCCAAATTAGATCTTGAATCTTGTGGTTAATTGATACAACTTAAATCAAGTAACAAAAGGATAGAGATTAGGTAAGTTAACATATTTAAAATAGGAGGCAAGGTAAATAGAAACATCTTGGGGATAAACACACACACAAATTGATGAATAATCTCACAGAATCTGTTTGGGTACATGATTATTAAAGATATCTAATACAATATACATATCCTTTTCTTATGTCTTTGTAACAAAATTGTTAACTATCTCTATGATTTAATGTAGATTTACATGATAATTTTAATAAGTTCCTAGCATTATGTTATACATATATAACATAATTCTTTCGGTGATCCCATATTCTTTTTTTTTTTTTTTTTTT
>ML664168.1:3731696-3899312 GCA_007570785.1 Antilocapra americana | reverse complement strand
CATCTTTTCATGTGTTTGTTAGCCATTTTTATATCTTCTTTGGAGAAATGTCTGTTAAGTTCTTTGGCCCACTTTTTAATTGGGTTGTTTATTTTTCGGTGATCCCATATTCTTAAACAATTATCTATCAATGCAATATATAAATTGTTCAATTGTTGAGTAATTTCCTCAGAACCAATTTCTTGATGTGTGATATCGGTAAAAGGATGTATGTCTTCTTGGGGCATTTGAAAACAAATTTTTGAAATTATATGTTGTATTGATTTACAAAGCCTGTTGTCATCTTGGGAATGATTTATCACTGAGTGAACATTAATGGAAACTGCTCTTAATAGGTCCTTCTGAAAGGCCAGATGTATATATGATTTTATTTTAATTTTCATTTCTTCACAAACAATATTTTATACTTAGCAATTAATTACTTCACATTAATGAACACTTTGAACTATTCATACACATGCATGCATCATGAGAATCCTCTTCCCTGAGTGAAATCACTGGGTTCCAGATCTCTCTGTTTTCATAAAATATTAAATAAAAAATAAAACTTTTCATTATTTTTTTAATTTTCCTCTTGCCTTCCTTTGTTTTCTGTTATCTTTTTTTTATTTTTCTGTCCAGTCCTGAAAAATTCAGTCCTAAATGTATTAGTAGAAGTAAAGTAAGATAGATGTCCATGGTTCAGGGACATGGGGACAGGAAACCACAGTGACCTAGAGCAGGTGGTAAGGCCTTGAAGAGGGTGGGTGCGTGTCCACACTGAAGAATGTGCAGTCCATGTGAAAAAACTAGAGTAAAAATGGTGGCCTGGTTTGAGGTATCACATCAAAGCATGTTGGGAGATGGGAGGCTGTTTTGTGATACTGGAGTTCAGGAAGGGAGCGTTCAATTCAGTTCAGTCACTCAGTTATGTCTGACTCTTTGCAACCCCATGAACCACAGCATACCAGGCTTCCCTGTCCATCACCAACTCCCAGAGATTACCCAAACCCATGTCCATTGAGTCAGTGATGCCATCCAGTCATCTCATCCTCTGCCGTCTCCTTCTTCTTGGCCCTCAATCTTTCCCAGCATCAGGGTCTATTCCAATGATAGACCCTCACATCAGGTGACCAAAGTATTGGAATTTCAGCTTCAACATCAGTCCTTCCAATGAACACACAGGACTAATTTCCTTTAGGATGGACTGGTTGGATCTCCTTGCAGTCCAAGGGACTCTCAAGAGTCTTCTCCAACACCACAGTTCAAAAGCATCAGTTCTTTGGTGCTCACCTTTCTTCACTGTCCAACTCTCGCATCCATACATGACTACTGGAAAAACCATAGCCTTGACTAGACAGATCTTTGTTGGTGAAGTAATGTCTGCTTTTTAATATGCTGTCTAGGTTGGTCATAACTTTCCTTCCAAGGAGTAAGTGTCTTTTAATTTCATGGCTTCAGTCACCATCTGCAGTGATTTTGGAGCCCAGCAAAATAAAGTCAGCCACTGCTTTCACTGTTTCTCCATCTATTGCTATGTAATGATGTGACCAGATGCCATAATCTTAGTTTTCTGAATGTAGATTTCTAAGCCAACTTTTTCACCCTCCTCTTTCACTTTCATCAAGAAGCTCTTTAGTTCTTCTTCACTTTCTGTCATAAGGGTGGTGTCATCTGCATATCTGAGGTTATTGATATTTCCCCTGGCAATCTTGATTCCATCTTGTGCATCCTCCAGCCCAGCATTTCTCATTATATACTCTGCATATAAGTTAAATAAGCAGGGTGACAATATACAGCCTCGATGTACTCCTTTTCCTATTTGGAACCAGTCTGTTGCAGAAAATATTGAGAAGAGGTGGCAAGAATACACAAGAACTGTACAAAAAAGATCTTCACGACCTAGATAATCATGATGGTATGATCACTCACCTTGAGCCAGACATCCTGGAATTAAAGTCAAGTGGGCCTTAGGAAACATCACTACAAACAAAGTCATGGAATTCCATTTGACCTAATTTGAATCCTGAAAGATGATCATAGGGGTATCTATATGGAGTCAGTGACTCTGTAAGTTGTTGTAACTTGATTACAAGAAGAGATGTATCCTAGACTTGTCAGATCTTGGGTTATAATAAGATGGGTGGGTTTAGAGGGTGTGATCAGACTGGTATGGTGACTTGGAGCTCAAATGAGAAATTCATTCATACATTAGTGAAGCTGATATGCACTGCCAGAGACTGAGAAGTGTGAGGAAGACTTTCCCATAGAGATTTAATGCTGTTAATCACAGGGTCCAAGTGAGGTCAGGAGGGTGTCTAAGTGCTGAGGTCAGAGCCCAAGCAGAGCAAGATGAGTAACTAGATGGGGGAAGTGGTGACAGTGAAAACAAGACATTTGTTGCATATGAGAGATTTAATCAAGTAAGTAAGTAAAGCAAGTATAATGTAAGCCATATTTCTTACTGTTGAAGGAAGAACTAGTAGATAAAGGAAGGTATACGATATATATTAATTGTGATACTATATGTTTGTTAGATATGTATATTTGTTGGATATATTTCTATATATTTTTGAACACATAAAGATAAACTTATATGTGTATATTTGTTCATATAGGTGAATATATGGATACACACACATATATAAAATAAAAATCTGTTCATTCAGAAAGTTTGAGAATAATTTCAATAACAATGAATAAAAATATTTCATTGGAAAAGAAACTAGAACTTTATAAAAATGACTAATTTGGAGGCTGAGCCAGGGAAATGAAAAGAAAATGTGCCTCTAACTTATTGTTATGCCCCTAAATATGAAAGTGTTTACAGAATCAAGGAGTTATGTTTAAATAACACAAAAAAACCAGTTTTTTGGTTTCCTCTGGCCAATTGGGAATAACTTGAGTATCAAAATAATAGTAATAACAGATTTTATTTTGTATTGAATAAAACAAAATCATGAGTCCATATAGATGAAAGTAAGGGAATAAATAAGACTGATAAGCAATGGTATAGGAATGGTAATCTATATGTATAGATTCAAAACATCATTCTGTAAAATTTGTATTAATTACAAAGGGGTAAAAAAGTAACTTTATAGTGAAGAAACCTGGCATGTAAAACCATAAGTGATCCAAGAGAACATCATCAGTAAGGAGACAAATCGATATTATGGATCAATTGATGGAAACAGCAAAAAAAAAAATGTGCCATCTCTGGTTGATATTTATTCCTAACTTGCATAATGTAAATCTTAAGGAAATGTTAGACAAACACAAGTAGAAGTGTCTTCTACAAAATAAATTACCTATAGCCTTCAAAAGTGTCAGACTCCTGAAAATCAATGAAAGACTGAAGAAATATTCCATACTGAAAGAGACTAAGGAAACAAGACATTTAACTGAATGGATAATACTAAATGGGAACTTTTTGCTATAAATGACATTATTTATATCCTTGACAAAACTTGAAGAGAGTATAAGGATTAAATGATATGGGACGTACCCTCTAAGATGCTCCTGATCGTAGTATTAACATCCTAATTTAATCCCTTCCTTTAAGTGTGACCTGGACTTAGAAACTCACTTCTAATTTAAACAATATGCCAGGGCTTACTGGTGGCTCAGACAGTAAAGAATCTGTATTCAATGCAGGAGACCAGGGTTTGATCCCTGGGTCAAGAAGATACCCTGGAGAAGGAAATGACTACCCACTCCAGTATTCTGTCCTAGAATATTCCTTGGACAGAGGAGCCTGGTGGACTATAGTCCATGGGGTCACAAAGGGTCAGATACAACTGAGTGATTAACAATTTCACTTTCTAATGAAAACAATAAAATTTTCATATGTATAATCAATCGCCAGCCCAGGACTGATGCTCGGGGCTGGTGCAGCGAGATTTCCCGGGGGGGGGGGGAGGGAAGAGGGAGGGGGGTTCCGGAGGGGAAGCATATGTAAACCCATGGTGATATCATGACAATGTATGGCAAAAACAATTAAAAATAAATTTAAAAAAATGAGCAAAAAAAAAAAAAAAAAGAAAAAAAAAGAAAACAATATAGCAAAAGTGATAGCATGTCTTTCTCAAGATTAGGTTACAAAGACAATGAGTCTTTCATTTTATTCATTACTTGCTGTCTTACTTTCTCATTCTGGTGGAACATGGCCCCGTGTTGTCATATGCTCTTTGGAGAGGCTCATTTGGCAAAAAAGTGAGGGAAGCCTGACCAATAGCCAGTGTGGAACTGAGTTCCTTAGTTTAAAAATCTTTCAACAACCATGTGAGTGAGGGTGGAAACAGCTCCTCACTCAGCTGATTCTTTAGATGAGACCACAGCCCAAGAGGATACCTTGATTGCAGCATTATGACTATAGACTTGGCTAAGCCAGTTTCTTGACCTACAGAAATTGTGAAAATAAAATATATTTGTTGTTTTAGGTCTTTAAGTTTTATGATTTTTTGATGCTACAATAGATAACTACTATGAGTAGTTTTAATAATATATCATTGCTAATTTCTAGATTTTGATGTGGCAAATACATACCAGAATATGCACCAATTATATTTTCTGCAGAAATTCATTTCTTCATTAGTACAGATAACCAAGAGTTAGCTGAGCAGAAATATAGAATATAGTATAGGGGGTTGGAAGGGAGTATTCTGAACCCAAGACAAGCTCATTTCTTTCCTAGTTTGACATTAACCATTGTTATTTAGGATCATAAATTCAAAATTAATGATATTTGTCATCAGGTATCAATCTTCACTTCAGATAGTAAGAAATTTTGTTTTCTATAATTATGTTTTAATTCATGTATTTCAGTCCCTCCATAATTAGATTTTCACTTATACAAACACTTCTCTTTAAAGCTGTCCATTAGATGACCTATTTAAATGTATACTTTTTAATCATAAAATAGAAATAGTAGAATTGTTAACAATAAATCAATATCTATAGGCCATTACAGAGTATTGAGCAGAGTTTCCTGTGCTATACAGCAGGTTCTTATTAGTTATCTGTGTTATATATAGTAGTGTGTATATATCAATCTCAGTCTCCCAATTTATCCCTCCACCCCTTATCTCCTGGTATCCAGAAGACTATTGTGTACATCCATGATACTATTTCTGTTTTGTAAATAAATTTGACTGTACCTTTTCTTTAGATTTTACATATCAGTGACATCATATGATATTTGTCTTTCTGTATCTGACTCACTTCACCTGGTATGACAGTCTCTAGATCCAACCATGTTTTTACACATAGCAAAATATTTGTAAATGTTTCTATCCTGCCAATATCACCAACATTTTTAAACCCAGTGATATTATCAGAACCACTTCTTATATCTAGGCTGCATGATGTAGCAGTTAGAAGGAAAAGTCACATGGAGTAATAAAAATGTACATCAGCCTCAATGTCAGTTGTCTTGCTATTCTGTAGAAGTACATAGTGATATGGGAGTTATGAAACCTTTTATTAGAATATCAGTCTTGAAAAATTCTTCTTAAAGCATATTGGAAGTCTGTGTGGCTTTTTGTAAACATCTTAATTTTAGGAAATTTGGCAGAATGTTTAATTACCAGAAGGAGATCATGCTATTAATCAAATTTGGAATTGCTACCATTACAAATAAATGATTGTAGGCAAATTGAGGATTTAATTAGTTCTTTCAGATGCAACAATCTGTTTGCTTTCTCTTTTGAAATTGTCCCCAAATGAAGACTGTGCAATAACATCTTGAAAGGAGTACTGATAAACCTCTTTTAATTTGTTTCCATGCCTTTTAAGATTCTACTCCTATTAAAAAGGAATGGCTTGTTGATAAGAAAGCAGTTCAGTATTATGACAGATTCAATCTCCCCCAACAACTGACTTTCAGCTTGGCACCACTGAAAGATTATTGCCTCAGATGATATTTATTTTGCTGGCTCTCATGTAGTTTACACTCCATAGTTGAGTCAAAATGTTAAAAGAATAAAATGGTCAGAGAACTCTAAGAAATCTAATTAATTTTGTAATGGTGTTGAAAGCTTACCAAAGGTTTTTTTTCTCTAAAGCTACTGTTTTGAGAAAATCAGAGGCGATTTCTTTTTAACTGCTGAAAACAGGCAGGGCTTTCTCTACTTTGTTGTTTATAAAATGGCAAATGTGGTGTCTATGGAGGTCTTGTAGAAGCTTTTCTGACTAGTTGTGATTTTTTAGATATGCACACACATATGTACATGTGTTCACACATGAATACAGATACACATGTACACAGATATGCACATATATGAGATACATATATATGTAGACACAAACATATATATATGTATATGAAAGTAAAAATGAAAATGTTAGTCACTCAGTCATGTCCAGTTCTTTGTGACCCCACAGATTATAGCCCACCCTCCAGGATCCTCTGTCCATGGAATTTTTCCAGGCGAGAATACTGGAATGGGCTGCCATTCCCTTCTCCAGGAGATCCTCCCCACCCAGGGATAGAACCTGAGTCTCCCATGGGCCACCAGGGAAGACTATATATATATATTTGTGTGTGTATGTGTATTCATACACATATGTATATGAATATTTAACAGTACAAATATGAATAAACAGAAAGTATAAATAAACTAGTTGAGGGAAATTGTGTTTATGACTATGATGAACACGTACCTAACCTTAGCTATTATTAAAGTAACAGAAATGCCACAAGTGGTTGCTTATGAAAAAGATGTGCTGTATTTTTAGGAATAAATATAGGGATTAATAGCAAGTGAATTCCTGCAGGTAAAGGACAAGCAATATTAATAGAGGATATATAGTGTCATGAATATCTGTAAATAATGCAAAGCAGAAGTCTCCATATTTCTTTTATTTTGTGTTTTCATGCATTGTGTCCAGTCCCACCTCTTTGGTCAAAAGAATCACTTGTTCTCATCAGGCCTTGTATACTGAGAATAGATTGAAGTTATGAAAATCCATGGTCTTCCTTATATCTATCAATATTTTTTTACATATATTTTATTTCTGTTTAGAATTGACCCTTGTGAAAATCCCAGGTGGCCCTAGTGGTAAAGAACCTGCCAATGGAGGTGACATAAAAGTCATGGGGTCAATCCCTGGGTCAGGAAGATCCCCTGGATGAGGAAATGACAGCCCATTTCAATATTTTTGTCTGGAGAATCCCATGGATGTGAGGCTGGCAGGCTGCAGTTCATATGATTGCAAACAATCAAACACTTCTGAAGCATGTATGCGTTGTGAAAATTAGATGATAAAAGTAATTTTATTTTGTTCATTCCTTTGTTTTCTTCCTAATGCCTCAAGGCTTTCATTGCTGCAAGTCTTCTGGGTTCACTCATCTAGTCCACAAATATTTATTGAGCATTTCTTATGGGCCAGGCACTCAGCTAATTTCTAAATATACTTTGAATGAACAAAAATTTTTTAAAGTAAAAATTCTTGCCTTTTCTGATGGAAGGGGGCTGGATCCTAATTTAATCAATTACCACCTATAATATTTATATACACATAGAATAAAGGAATGAGTTTCCTGCTAATTTCTAATAAAATGATTTATTATCATTGTAATTTTATTATATTTATATCTTTTGATGACAATTTGCTAGAAATACAGTATTCTTTAATTTCTAAAGTGCTACTTGCTATGTATGTATTTATGTATACATAGATATAAGTATTAAATGGAAAATATATCACCTTAAATTATTTATTTTGGGGCCCAGAATTTTTTAAAGAATGCTTCAATTAATTTTTTCAAAAAAATTTTAAACAGAGACTCCAAATATTAGCATTTTTATCCTAGAAACCTATAAACTTTATTTTCTTTCTCCAAAAGGTAGGTACAAGATATCATCCCCTGTAGGTTTCTTTTTTTTTTTTTATCTTTCTCTTTTCTGAGACTCTCTACTTCAGGAAGCTTTTGGAATTCTATTTGCATTTACCCATCATCTATGGGGCTTCCTTGTTGACTCAGATGGTAAAGAATCTGCCTGCAATGCAGGAGACCAGGTTTGATCCCTGGGTCAGAAAGATCCCCTGGAAAAGAGAATGGCTATGCATTCCAGCATTCTTGCCTAGAGAATTCCATGGATAGAAGAGCCTGACAGAGTATAGTCCATTCGGTCACAAAGAGCTGGACACAATGAGTAACACTTTCACTTTTCAGGGTCTATAGTCTCCTCTGTGCTATTGTCCATGCATCTTCCTCATAGTTAGAATTGACAAAACCATACTATAAAAATGTGTCATTCTCATTTTACTAAGTTCTTGGTAGAAAATAAACTGATACATTTAAATATAAGATAAATTATGACATGTAATACACAATATTTAGTCTCTTAGTCAATTATTTATAGCATGCTTTAATTTTGAATACAGAATTTTACAATTTCTTATATAGTTTCTCAATAACCAAGTGTCAATATTTCAATATTTCTGATATACTTTTCCTTTTATTTTATACAGAGATTATTTTTCAGGTATTTATCTGATTCTGTGATCACTGAAAAAACTAATGATTTGAAACAAAACTCCAACTTTAAATGTTGAATGTGTATGGAATTTAGAAAGACGATAACAAGAACCCATCATGCGAGACAGCAAAAGGAACGTAGATGTATAGAATAGACTCGTGGACTCTGAGGGTAAGGGTGGGATAATATGGGAAAATGGCATTGAAACATGTTAATTATCATATGTGTAATAAATCACCAGCCCAGGATTGATGCTCGGGGCTGGTGCATCCAGATTTCCCGGGGGGAGGGAGGAGGGAGGGAGGAGGGAGGGAGGGTTCTGGAGGGGGAGCATATGTAAACCCATGGTGATATCATGGCATTGTATGGCAAAAACAATAAAAGGGGGGAAAAAAAAGAGGGAGGGAACATATGTATACCTACAGCTGATTGATGTTAATGTATAGAGAAATCAACACAACATTGTAAAGCAATTGTCCTCCAACTAAAAATAAATAATTGTATTTAAAAAAAATGTTGAATGTAATCAAGGAAGGAAATAAAATATGAAAGGAAATAAAAAATAGAAAAATATATAAAGGACCATAAAATCTTGAAGAATGACCCTACCATCTTCCAAGTGCCCCAGTCATAAGCATGCTGTTTCACAGACACACTGTATGGAAGAGAGATAGACAATTTCTACTGCCCATCCATACCTTATTACAGTGATAGGTAGGGTGGAATTACTATAGGGTTTAACCTGTAGAATTCCATGAACAGTGGAGCCTGTTAAGCTATAGTCCATGGTGTCACAATCAGTTGGACATGACTAAATGACTCATATATTCTCACTTTTTTAGTGAATGTTCAAATTTGACCAAAGTTCCAAATTATAGTTCTCTGTCAGGGACCCTCTAAAGCTCACAGAAGGTACAGAATAAACATTTGGTATTTAATTTATGAAACAAAAAAACATATTGTAAAATATGTTCTGAGTAATGATGTTTGTTTGAAATCAGGGAAACAACACACAAAGAAAACCATGGAAAGCAAATCTGGAAAATGTTTAAAAATATTCTAAAGTTATATTAGCAATTTTACACCAACAAAAAAAATCTGCATGAGGTGAATAATTTGAGTATAATGTGATTAAAATCATGACAAGGCCATTACTTTGGAGTTCATGATTATTTCTCTATTCTTTTTGGTAACTATCAAAATAATAATAAGGATGTATGCTTTATATACAAGGCATAATAGAACTTCTGACTCATCCCACTATGTTTTGTCAGCAGTCTAAAACAGTAGTCACAGATGGGTATGAAATTAAAATAAAAGAGAAGAAGTAAGATGAGTGACAATATAGGCACTAGGAGTACTGGTAGGTAGGGAGAGCTACAAAAATAAAAATATGACTCCTGGCAAACTGTGTAACAGTTATCCAGGAAGTTATAGCAGAAGAGTAAAATACTGCTTTGTAAAAATAGATACTAGACACAATTATAATTATGTATAAAGAATGCATGTCTAACACTCTAGACAAATTACCTGTGAATTTTTGTTTGATTCATTATTCAAATATTAAGTGTGTGTTTACCACGCACCACACCCTACTCTAGGTACTTCAGAAAAAGACAAGGAGTAAAGCAAACCAAAGCACATGTGTTTTATGGACCTGACTTTCCTGATGGAGGACTGACAAGGAATAAGTTAATTAAGCAAAACAAATAGTAATTTATATAACCTATACAGATACTGGTTTGGCCAAAAAGTTTGTTCTGGTTTTTCCATACCATCTTACAAAAAAACCCAAATAAACTTTTGGTCAACCCAATAAAACCTATATTAGAAATTTATGTAGAGTTACTATACACAGCAAACATATAGTAATATAGATGGTACTACCTGTTAAGCAGAAACATAAAGTAGAGAAAGGGAATGAGAGTTCAAATATAATATGGTGGTGCCAGAAGGTATCATTTTGAATAAAGGCATGGGGACAGTGAGGAACTCTCTGTATACAATTTAGGAAAATAGTATTTTAAGTGCTTGGGCAGCAAGGAGATGGGCAGTGAGTGAGTACAGCACGTTTGAGGAAGAATAGTGGGCAATTATGTTAGAGCCATGGAGGAGGAAGAGTGATCTAGGATGTGGCATGACTCAGCAGTTATAAGTCAAAAGAAGTGGTCCTCCTAGATCAAAGGATTCTGACTTTTACTGTGTGAAGAGGAAAGCACATGAGGAACATGATTTATGTTTTAAATATAAATTGTTGAAAACATTTGAAGTTGATGGTGGCATGTTGATTGTTGTGTTGTTTTCATGAATGTATACATATGCTATATGTTTTGTCAAGAGAACATACTGATGATAGCAAACACCCTCTTCCAACAACACAAGAAAAGACTCTACACATGGACACCACGAGATGGTTAATACCGAAATCAGACTGATTTTATTCTTTGCTGCCAAAAATGGTGAAGCTCTATGCAATCAGCAAAAATAAGACTGGGAGCTGACTATGGCTTAGATCATGAACACCTTGTTGCCAAATTCAGATGTAAATTGACGAAAGCGGGGAAGACCACTAGATCATTCAGGTATGACCTAAATCAAATCTCTTATGATTATACAGTGGAAGTGACAAATAGATTCAAGGGTAGATTTGAAAGACAGAGTGCCTGAAGAACTATGGAGGGAGGTTCGTGACATTGTACAGGAGGCCAATCCCCTCAAGGGGATGGTCAAAACCATCCCCAAGAAAAAGAAATACAAAAAGGCAAAATGATTTTCTGAAGAGGCCTTACAAATAGCTAAGAAAAGAAGAGAAGCTAAAGGCAAAGGAGAAAAGGAAAAATATACCCATCTGAATGCAGAGTTCCAAAGAACAGCAAGGAGATATAAGAAAGCCTTCCTCAGTGATCAATGCAAAGAAATCCAGAAAAAAACAACAGAATGGGAAAGACTAGAGATCTCTTCAAGAAAATTAGAGATACCAAGGAAAAATTTCATGCAAAGATGGGCACAATTAAGTACAGAAATGGTATGCACCTAACAGAAGCAGAAGATATTAAGAAGAGGTGGCAAGAATACACAGAACTACACAAAAATGATCTTCATGACCCAGATAACCATGATGGTATGACTAGTCACCCAGAGCCAGACATTCTGGAATGTGAAGTCAAGTGTTCCTTAGGGAGCATCACTATAAACAAAGCTAGCAGAGGTGATGCAATTCCAGTTGAGCTATTTCAAATCCTAAAAGATGATGCTGTTAAAGTGCTGCACTAAATATGCCAGCAAATTTGGAAAGTTCAGCAGTGGCCGCAGGACTGGAAAAGATCAGTTTTAACTCCAATCCCAAAGAAAGGCAATGACAAAGAATGTTTAAGTTACTGCACAGTTGCACTCATCTCACACACTAGGCAAAGTAATGCTCTAAATTCTCCAAGCCAAGCTTCAACAGTACATGAACCGTGAACTTCCAGATGTTCAAGCTGGATTTTCAAAAGGCAGAAGAACCAGAGATCAAATTGCCAACATCTGTTGGATCATAGAAAAAACAAGAGAATACCAGCAAAACATCTACTTGTGATTTTTTGATTATGCCAAAGCCTTTGATTATGTAGATCAAAACAAACTGTAGAAAATTCTTCAAGAGATGGGAATACCAGACCACTTTACCTGCCTTTTGAGAAATCTGTATGCAGGTGAAAAGTAACAGTTAGAACCGGACATGGAACAATGGACTAGTTCCAAATTGGGAAAGGATTACATCAAGGCTTCATATTGTCACATTGCTTATTTAACTTATATGCAGAGTACATCATGTAAAATGACAGAATGGATAAAGCACAAGCTGGAATCAAGATTGCCAGGAGAATTATCAACAGGTAAACATATGACACCACCTGTATGGGAGAAAGCAAATAACTAAAGAGCCTTTTGATGTAATTGAAAGAGGAGAGTTAAAAAGCTGGCTTAAAATCAACATTCAGAAAACAAAGATCATTGCATCCAGTTCCATCACTTCATGGCTATTAGATGGGGAAACAATGGAAACAGTGACAGACTGTATGTTATGGGGCTCCAAATCACTGCAGATGGTGACTGCAGCCATGAAATTAAAAGACACTTGCTCCTTGGAAGAAAAACTATGACCAACCTAGGTAGCATATTTAAAAGCAGAGGCATTACTTTGCCAACAAACGTCCATCTAGTCAAAGGTGTGATTTTTCCAGTAGTCATGTATGGATGTGAGAGGTGGTCTACAAAGAAAGCTGAGCACTGAAGAATTGATGCTTTTGAACCTCTGTGTTGGAGAAGATTCTTGAGAGTCCCTTGGACAGCAAAGAGATCCAACCAGTCCATCCTAAAGGAAATCAGTCCTGAATATTCACTGGAAGGACTGATGCTGAATCTGAAGCTCCAGTTCTTTGGCCACCTGCTATGAAGAACTGACTCATTAGAAAAGGCCCTGATGCTGGGAAAGATTGAAGGCAAGAGGAGAAGGGGATGACAGAGGATGAGATGGTTGGATGGCATCACCGACTCAATGGGCATGAGTTTTCCAGACTCAATGGGCATGAGTTTTCCAAGCTCCTGGAGTTGGTGACAGATAGGGAAGCATGGCGTGCTGCAGTCTATGGCTTTGCAAAGAGTCAGACATGACTGAGCAACTGAACTGATACATATGCTGAACATTATCCAGCTGAACACTTTACATGCATTTTTTTAATAGTGTAAATGCTTTAATAATACCTGGCAAAAATTCTCTCTTTCTTCAGTGTTGAGAACCTAGTATACCAGGAGCAAGGCAAATTCAGGGAGACCTGATCTCACAATTAGTAGAATTGTGAGATCATAGTGCTTTGGACCAAGATGATAGCAGCAAGAATGCTGAGAAGTGGGCATGTGCTGATTTTTTTTTTTTTTTTTTAGCTGAAGTATAGTTGATAAAGGGTTTCTCTGGTGGCTCAAATGGTAAGGAACAAGTCTGCAATGTAGGAGGCACAGATTTGAGACCTGAGTTGAGAAGGTGCCCTGGAGAAAGGAATGGCTAACCACTCCACTATTCTTACTTTTAGAAGTCCATGGACAGAGGAACCTGGCAAGCTACAACCCATGGGATTGCAATAATTTACAGATGTACAGTATAGTGATTCACAGTTTTTAAAGGTTCCATTCTATTTATAATTATTGTAAAATATTGGCTATATTATCTTCCCTGTGTTTTACAATATATTCTTATAGTTTATTTGATACATAATAATTTGGGCTTTTCTGGTGGCTCAGGTAGTACAGAATCTGCCTGGAATGCAGGAGAACCAGGTTCAATCCCTGAGTCAGGAAGATCCCCTGGAGAAAGAAGGGGAATGGCTACACTAACCATTCAGATGGTGCCAGTGGTAAAGAACTTAGCTGCCAATACAGGCAGACACAAGAGATGTGGGTTTGATCTCAGGGTTGGGAAGATCCCCTGGAGAAGGAAATGTCAACTCACTTCAGTATTCTTGCCCTGGAAAATCCCATGGACAGAAGAGCCTGGCAGACTACAGTCCATGGGATTGCAGAGTCAGACACAGTTGAGCAACTAACACCCTTCACTTTCACTTTTGCATCTCTTAAATCTCCTACACCATTTTTGGCCCTCCTTTTTCCCTCTCACAGCTGGTAGCCGATGATTGGCCCTCTACATATGTGAGTCTGATCCTCTTTTTGTTATACTCACTAGTTTTTTGTTTGTTTAGATTCCATATGTAAGTTTTCTCATGTAGTGTTTGTGTTTCTCTGATTTATTTCACTTAGCATAATACCCTCCAAGTCCATCCATGTTATTGCAAACATCAAAGTTTCACTTTTTTTTATGACTGAGAGTATTGCATTGTGTGTGAGTATGTATGTGTGTTTATACCACTTCTTATCCAGTCATCTATTGGTGGACATTTTAGGATGCTTCCATATCTTGGCAATTGTAAATAATACTGCCATGAATATTGGGGTACATATATCTTTTGGCTTAGTTTTTTTTTTTTTTTTCCTTATATATACCCAGGAGTTTAATTGGTGGACATACAGTAGTTCCATTTTTAGTTTTTTTGAGAAATCTCCATACCATTTTCTACAGTGACTGTATCAGTTTACATTCCTGCCAACAGTGTACAAGTTTCATTTTTCTCCACATCCTCATCAACATTTGTTTTTGTTTTCTTTTTCATGACAACTATTCTGATAGGTGTGAGGTGATATATATTTGTGATTTTGATGCACATTTATTTCTCTGATGATGAGCAAGATCAAGCATTTTTTTCATATCCCTATTTGGCCAGCTATTTATATTTCTTTTTTGGAAAAAATGTCTATTCAGATCCTCGGTCAATTTTTAATTGAAAATTTTTTATATTAAACTATATGAGCTATCTATATTTTTTGAAAATTAATCCCTTGTTTTGCAAATATTTTCTCCCAATCCACTGTCTTTTGTCTTGTTTATAATCTCCTTTGCTATGCAAAAGCTTTTAAGTTTAATTAGGCCCCATTTGTTTATTTTTGTTTTATTTCTGCTTTTATTTCCACTACTCTAGAGGATAAATCATAAAACATATTGCTGCAATTTATATCAAAGTGTTTCTTTTCAATGTTTTCCTCTATGAATTTGATAGTATCTCATTTTACATTTAGGACTTTAATCCATTTTGTATTTATTTTTATATATTTTGTTAAAGAATGCTCTAGCTTCATGTGTTGTTTTTGTTTGTTTGTTTTTTACCTGTAGCTGTCCAGTTTTCTCAGAACCACTTATTGAAGAAACTGTATTTTCTCCATTGTAAATTCTTTTTTGCTTTGTCATAAACTGATTGACCATAGTTCCTGAGTTGATTTCTGGACTCTATTCTGTTCCATTGATCTATGTGTCTCTTTTTGTGCCTGTTGTGATGATCATAGCTTTGCAGTATAGTCTGAAGTCAGACAGTCTGATTCCTCTAGTTCTATTCGTCTTTCTCAAGATTAATTTGGCTACTTGGGATCTTTGTGTTTCCAGACAAATTTTAAAATTATTTGCCTATTTATGTGAAAAATGCTACCAGTATATTGATAGGGATTGCACTGAATCTGTAGGATGCCTTGGGTAATATGCTCATTTTAGAAATATTAATTCTTTCAATCTAGGAATATGATATATCTATTTCTATATTCAGTTTCTTTAATCAGTCTTATAGTTTTCTGGATACAGAATCTTAAGTAGGTTTATTTCTAGGTAACTTACTCTTGGTTGCAATGATAAATGGGTTTGTTTTCTTAATTTCTCTTTCTGATATTTCATTGTTAATATATAGAAATGCAATAGATGATCTAATGCTGGGTATATTTTGAAGCTGGTGCTCACAAAATTCATCATGAAGGGAGTGATAAGATGATATATAACAAGATTTTTAGCCTAAACAACTATGAAGATGGATTTTATATTAACCAAGATGTGAAAGGTTGAAAGAGAAGCATGTTTGGATATGGACTAATGGGAGCTCAATTGTAGAAGTGTTGAGATTGAGATTTCTATTAAACATCCAAGTGAAGCTATCAATGTGGATGAATGTGTCAAGTTCAGCAAAGCATTCTATTCTGGTGATATCAATTTAGAGTTATCTATCAATTGTTTCTCTCTCTCTTTACATATGCTATATATAATATATAAAATCCCCATTTACATACTATATAATCCCATATCTATATATCTATATAATCCCATATCTATATATCACATATCTATACCTACATAATTACATATCTATATATCTACTTCTGTAATGTTTACAAGTATAAAATTATGTTTTATTACTTAGAGTGTAGCCAGTGAAGGGGAGACAAAAGTATGGTGCTGTTTGGCATTTGCAGAGTTAGAGACTGGGGAGATGATGTAGGGTCAGTACATGCAACTTACAGAGAATATCCAGGATATAGAAGGAAAACAGAAGAAGATACAGTGATTAACCATGTAAATGTCTGCTAATATGACACATAAGATGAACCCTGAAAAACAACCTTTAACAGCACAGAATTAATGTGAATCCTTGGCAGGCGGGAGTGAAAGCCTTACCAAAGGAAGTTTAAAGGTGAAAAAGAAGGGAGAAATTGGAAACAGTGAATAAAAAAGAACTCTTTCTCAGTGTTTTTCTCCAAAGGAATGAAAAGAATTATGGAATTAGTTGAAGAAATAATTGGAACAATTTGTTTTAACATGGGAACAAATAATATATTTCATTATTAACAGGAATGAGTTTCTAGCCTGAGAAATTTTGAAGTAAAAAGAAATTTTAAAAAGAGTTGCTGAACTCATGACCTTAAGTCAGCAGAAAGAGATTATATTCAAGTGCACAAATATAGAAATTTGTCCTAAATAGAGGGTGAAAAGCTCATCTAAAGATAGGATGCATGCATTCATATCAGATAAATGGATAGATATGGCTGCAGATTATGAAAATCCTTATTTGATTTCTTTTTTTTCCTAATACAATGGGATGAAAAAATCATTAACAGAGATTAATACTGGAGTAAGGGAAGCTGGGAGTTTGAGGAGAGAGGAGAAATTATAAAATAGGTATTTAGGAAGGTGAAAGAACTAGGGTTATATAATATGATTCCCTGGCTACATTAAGACCTACTTGAAACACATGATAACGGATGTAAGTGCTTATAAACAAATACCAGTCAGCACAGTATTATCACTTTTTGTTTTAGCCATGTTTCAAAGCATGCACACACAGGATAGGAGGAGAGTTGAATTTAATCAGGATTGTGGTTTAGTCAAAATAAAAGTAATACAGGGATCAGAGATCTAAATACTATTTCTCTGGCTTCAAACCCCTTTTGCCTAGTTTTTCTATTAGATTTTTCCTTTCTATAGCAACCATATAGATCCAAGGAGGAAAGCAAAATAATGCTCTAAATGCTTAGAAGATGCAAAAATATCTAGGTGCCAGAAGTTAAAAAAATAATTATAACCAGGTGTTCACATTTTTGTTAGATTAAGGTAATACATAGGTAAATATTTTGCAAGTTTTCTTCAATATGGTTAGACAAAAGTAGATAAATATTTTAAAGGACTTCTTATCTACCAAACTTTTCAGCATATAAGAAAACATTTTAATATTTTTCTGCAGAAATACTGTAAAAATTGTTAATAGTAGAAAAAGCTACTTATTATAAATTTAATATATTCTGAAAAAGACTGCTCTTAAGATTACTATTGGTCACATATATAACAAAAATAATGCCCAGTGAAAAATAACCATGATATTTTAGGTTTAATTTTACAAATTATTTTATTTAATATAAATTATAATGTTCACCATAGCTATGGATTATGTGATTCAAACTGAACCAAAATATTTAAATTTTATTTATTTATTTATTTTTTCATTAGTAGCTGTTTATTGATCAATGGTTCGATATAAAGTTATTTCAGACCATTGGACTTGATAGTCTACCTGCTTTTCTTTACATGATTTTTACTTATTTTTTTAATGTTTTATGAAATTCTACTTTCTCAGTACTATCCAACTTAATCATCTGAATTTAAGTCACAAAATTCCCCTTATGGTATTAGTATTCCCTTTATCTATACTCTATTTTTGACACATTTAGTAGGCACATTTAGTACTTATTTACGTAGTATGCAAACTACTTATATAGTATTTTATTATTATATTTTTGTCTGCAATGTCACCTATGCCCAAGATTTTAAGCTACATGAAGTCAGAAAGTTTTTTTTTCCTGTTTTTTTATTATTCATGTATGCCAAATGCCAAAAGTAGTGTCCTGCATATAGTGATTACTCAATAAATATTTATTGAATATACAGTGAAGAATCAGCCATAAAACAGTCTGGAAAATTGAAGTGGTTGAACTGGTAGAATACATGAACTGGAGTATCAAGACTGGAGAGAAAGCACTCTAAAATAGTACAAGTCCATTCTGACTCCATGTGCCAAATACAAGGAATACATTTATCTTAAACAAATAAGAGAAAAAACCAAGGCTTTCCTTAAAATGTGAAAAATGTATGCTAAGTGACAAATATTAATACTTTTAAATAGTAAGTGTTACTCAGAGGTGCCACATGAACATCTAAAAACCTCAGCTTGCTTAACTATGGTCAGAGAGAAATATTTAAAATGTGAACTCCTTTCCCTGTAGGAAAAAAAATACCCTAAGGATAATTAAATGTCTGGCCTCATACAGAAGTGTTAAAAAAACATAATTTTTTTTTTTCTCTTTGGAGCCCTTGCAAAGAGCTAAGTGTATTCACGTTAAAATAAGTCTATCATGTCCCTGCAGGACTCAAGTTAATTGTAATAACAAGCTATATATGATTTTATAATAGAAAAAAATCCTTGCTCCCTGCGAGGCAAAAAGGCAAATATATAGACAAAGAAAGCTCCTCTTCATACAGATTCTCTATCTCTGTCACTCCCTCTCTGTCTCTGTCTCTCTTTCTCTTATACTTTTTTCTATTATAAATTAGAAATAAAGTTTAAATCACGTAGAAGATTATTTTTTATACCCAAGAAGCCAAGCAGGAGTATAATCTATTCTGAAATTCATGAGAAAATCCTTTAAAATGTCAGACAATATTTAAAACATTCTATGATTAAGGCATATTTTAATTTTCTTAATGTCAAAACTCTGCTGTGGGAGAAGCTTATGAACACTCATTTGATATTCACATGAGCTGATATTAAAATGGAGCCACACTCTTAGAAGTATCAATATCAGGAATTGAGAGTATTCTTTTATAAAAAGAGACCAGCTTGACCTTCAGAAAAGACAGTGTAGAATAAGAAGAACCAGAAATGAAATAATTTTGAACCAATTTTTCTCATGGATGTTACTCATTAAGCACACTTACATTCACTAATTCACATGTACATTCATTAACAGACCTGGGACAAAATATGGAGGAAAATGAAGGGATGAGGGGCTGCTTCTGAGACATTGATAGTGGTTGACTCATTGAGTACATTCAACATTTTACAAATATTTCTTAAGAATGTTCATAAGAGTGTGCCAAATTCTAAATATTAAGCAACTTCTTCCTCCATTAGGCACAGGTTTCATTAGAGGATTTTTGTGGGGCACTGAGCTATATGCTATGAATATAGGAGTGCCTGCCCACAGTGAGAGGCAATGTAGTAAAAAAGACACCAAAAATAAGAATTGAATGTCATGAAGTGAACTGTGCTATGAAGGAAAAGCAAGAGAAAAATAAGGGGTAAAATTTGATGGGGAGGTGATTTTTTTGATGATGGTCAGGAGAGTTCTTTTAGAAGAGGGACATTGAAGCAGTGAAAGCAGTAATCTCAGAAGTTGGAGATGTAGGAGTTAAACATGGAGATGATCACTTGTGGGAAAGGGCACAGCAAGGTCAGCAGTGTTAAGTTGGAAAAGCACTTTGCCTATCCGTGGAAAATCACTGGAGGAGAGAGAAAAAAGACAGGAAAATTGTAGATATGAGGTTAAGTCCAAGAGATTTATCTCCATGTCAGGAGGAATGGTGTAAGCCAACAGCAAGAGTTTTAGATGTTATATTAATTGTGGGGCTGGGAGCCATTTGGGTCTTCCTTGGTGGTCCAGTGATTAAGACTCCACTCTTCCAATGTAGTAGATGTGGATTTGATCCCTAGTCAGGGAACTAAAATCCTGCATGCTGTATGGCATGGCCAGATAAAGAAAGAGGCAGAAGAAATCCACTACATCCATGTGTAATAAATCCATCATGTTAAAAACAGAAAAGCCATTGAAAGGTTTTCAGTAGGACAATCATAGAGTAAAGTAACCTGAGTCACACTTCAAAAGGCTGCAAGGAGCCTTCTATAGTTTATATTCTAATAGCTTTGACTATGAAGAAATGCATTTATTTTAGGTTTGGTAATAGCAGCAACCAACAGCAAACTGTGTGTTATCTCCTATTCTACAGCTGATTTGCCAGATGCCAAATCTTACTAAATGAAATATAAGAAGTCATAGTTGGTCAGGGAAATCTCAGCGTCTTTTGCAAATTCTCTTCTTACTCAAGAGAAGCTTTTGACCATAGTCTGCTTAAGAAGGGCAAAAGAAATCCAGAAACAATACATTTTGCTTGAAAAGCAGTGAAAAAGAATAGAGAAGCCCTGACATGTTGAATGGCTATCAATGTAATAATCAGAATGTTCAAATGGAGCATTAAAAAATAGCAAGGAGACAGAAAACAAAAAATCTTTTATCCCTAAAATATATTTAATATAAACATTGCAAAATGAGAATATCACAGTCAATTTAAAATAATGCACTTTTATCCTAACTCTTTTCTGAATCATCTGCCTTATTATGATACACATGTGTGGAAAATACTCTGCCAAATGTGGACAGATTTCTTGGCAAAATGCTGGTTTAGAGGTCTCAGGAAACTGTACCAAAATGGTAAATTTAGTGTATGAATAACAACTTTTAGAATACCCTAACTCACGTTATAGGCTACTAGGAATTAGTCTTCGGTTATTCATAAAATTGAAATTCAGGTAATTTTTATTTACTTACAAAAATACAGGGAAGGACTAGAATTTCTGGATTATTTTGTAGACTGACAGGAAATATTTAACTTCTGTAGACCCTACTGAAAAACAGAACTCAAGTCCAAGAAATTTGGAACAATATCTTGACAATCAAATGGACACATTACTTTAATGTTTTGTTACTACCATAAAAAATTAGGTAATGGGGACATTATAAATACTTAAATGAAAGCTTAGATGAAAGTACTTTTTCATGTAAAGTTAAGGACAGTGATTTTGTTGAATATTCACTTAACATACATAGCATTCATTTATTGTTTCACTTGCATTTGTTACCTTCTGTGTTAAAATCTTTGTTTTCCCTTAAAATAACAACAAAAACAGTGGAACTGAAAGTAAATATGCTTAATCAGACCTAGGATCATACATGTTCAAATTGATGTTATTTGGATACACAATACCATTTTTTTAAGTTCTTTAAATGCACAGTAAACTCAGAACTTGAACAAAAGTTTAGTCACAAGTATGCCTATTTTTGTTAAATGTAGTCCTTAACTTTTCCATAGTCTTGCTTTTTATGTTACTTATTTTACTGCATTAGAAAAATGTTTAACATATTGGAGAAGAATACTGCTAGACAGATTTTTCTAATTGTATCTTCATCTCATATATGTGGGTATATGGTGACACATAATTTACATAGCCAATTGTGTGACATGAAACTAAGCCTTGCATATTATATTTGCACTTTAAGATACAGAAGTGACCCCTTATCTGCAGTTTTGTTTTCCACAGTTTTAGTTGCCAATGGTCAGCCAAGTTCTGATTGTATTAAATGAAAAATTCTAGAAATAAATAATTCAAAAGTTTTAAATTGCTAGTTGTTCTGAACAGCATTTTTCTTTATACATATTTTCTTTCCAGAGATGCCTTCTTTTTTTGATTCTACTTCGATAGTATATCCATTCTCACAACTTTAAGTATTTTCTATGCATCATTGACTTTCAAATTTTTAATTTCAGCCTGTTCACTCTTCTAAGCTCCAGACTTTTGGCCATACCACTTGCTTGTTATATCCACTTAGATGTTTCATAGGCATGTCAAATTTGCTAAGGTTAAATTAGTATATTTGACTTTATCCAACTACCTAGAATATTTCTCTAGTCTTCCTTCTCTCAGGACTCAAGGTAGAAACTTTGTAAGTCTCTTTTGAAGCTTAAGTATCTCTCCTCTTAGCCAAAATATCAGCAGGTACTATTGACTACTTGCCAGTATATCTTGAACTTATGTGCTGTGCTTAGTTGTTCAGTAGTGTCCGACTCTGCACCCTTGTGTACTATAGCCTACCAGGCTATAGTTCTTGGGCATTCTCCAGGCAAGACTACTGGAGTGGAATGCCATGCCCTCTTCCAAGGTATCTTCATATCTCAGGGATTGAACCCACTTCTGCATTGCAGTAGATTCTTTACCATATAAGTCAGCACAGAAGCCCAAGAATACTGAAGTAAGTAGCTTATTCCTTCTCCAGGGGATCCTCCAGACCCAGGAATCAAACTGGGGTCTACTGCATTGCAGGTGGATTCTTTACTAGCTGAGCTACAAAGGAAATCCCTACCTTGAACCTATGCATGTTTTATATTGTTACTATCACTAGCTTAATCCATGGTCATCATCCATCACTCAGTATCCATGATATACCTCTAACTTATTCACTTCTTATTCATGTTCTTGCCTCCCTACTGAAAGAAACCAGAGTATGTCATCCAGAAATATGCCTCTTTGACACAGAAATTATTTTGAGCTGAAGGCGAATAAGCAGCAATAAACACAGAAAAAGTTCCCCCTTTTGTGCTTAAAGGTAGGATTTTTTCTTTTCTTTTTTTTTTTTGCATAGACTCTTGTTAGGAGAGGATGTCAAGGGAATCTGAAAGGAAGCAATCCATGCTAAACTCACTCTTATCTTCCTAGTTAAGTAAGATAAGGACCACATAGACCTACTCAGACTACCCATAGACCAAAATGCTAGGTCTTGTCAATTCTTCACAAGTCTATAATTTCTCTGTCTTAAAAAATGTCAAAGCTTCCTAAGCTGGTCTCTTCTTTGGGTCATCATTCTCTTATGAAGGCTTCCTTATACATGTAAAAATTCAATAAGATTTGTATGTTTTTCTTCCATTAATCTGTCTTTATCAGTTTAATTTTAAGACCCAGCCAAACGAAAATGTTCAGAAATTTAGGGTGTAACTGCACTCAAGTAATAGTATTTGCTATGTATGTGTACTTGGTCTCTCAGTTGTATCCAACTTTTTGCAGCCCCATGGACTGTAGCCTGCCCAGCTCTTCTGTCCAAGGAATTCTCCAAGCAAGAATATTGGAAGGGGTACCATTTCCTACTCCAGGGGATCTTCCTGACCCAGGGATCAAACCCACATCCCCTGCATTGCAGATGGGTTCTTTATCACTGAGCCACCTACTGGCCTATGCTATGCATCATAATAATGTGCTAATTTCTTGCTTTAACATTGATCTGTGCATTCTTAGTAGAACATCATCAGTTCAGTTCAGTCACTCAGTCGTGTCTGACTCTTTGCAACCTCATGAACTGCAGCACACCAGGCCTCTCTGCTCATCACCAACTCCCAGAGTCTAACCAAACCCATGTCCATCCAGTCGGTGATGCCATCCTGCCATCTCATCCTCTGTCATCCCCTTCTTCTCCTGCCCCCAGTCCTTCCCAGAATTAGGGTCTTTTTCAATGAGTCAACTCTTCTCATGAGGTGGCCAAAGTATTGGAGTTCCAGCTTCAACATCAGTCCTTCCAATGAACACCCAGGACTGATCTCCTTTAGGATGGACTGTTTGGATCTCCATGCAGTCCAAGGGACTCTCAAGAGTCTTCTCCAACACCACAGTTCAAAAGCATCAATTCTTTGGCACTCAGCTTTCTTCACTGTTCAATTCTCACATCCATACATGACTACTGGAAAAAATATAGCTTGACCAGATGGACCTTTGTTGGCAAAGTAATGTCTCTGCTTTTTAATATGCTATCTAGGTTGGTCATAACTTTCCTTCCAAGGAGTAAGTGTCTTTTGATTTTATGGCTGCAATCACCATTTACACTGATTTTGGAGCCCCCCAAAATAAAGTCTGACACTGTTCCCATTGTTTCCCAATGTATTTCCCATGAAGTGATGGGACCAGATGGTATGATCGTAGTTTTCTGAATGTTGAGCCTTAAGCCAACTTTTTCACTTTTCTCTTTCACTTTCATCAAGAGAGTTTTTAGTTCCTCTTCACTTTCCGTCATAAGAGTGGTGTCGTCTGCATATCTGAGGTTATTGATATTTCTCCCGGCAAGTTTGATTCCAGTTTGTGCTTCTTCCAGCCCAGCATTTCTCATGATGTACTCTCCGTATAAGTTAAATAAGCAGGGTGACAATATACAGCCTTGACGTACTCCTTTTCCTATTTGGAACCAGTCTGTTATTCCATGTCCAGTTCTAACTGTTGCTTCCTGACTTGCATACAGGTTTCTCAAGAGACAGGTCAGATGATCTGGTATTCCCATCTCTTTCAGGATTCTCCACAGTTTATTGTGATCCACACAGTCAAAGGCTTTGACATAGTCAATAAAGCAGAAATAGATATTTTTCTGGAACTCTCTTGCTGGAACAACTTTCTGAAACATCATCTCAGTATTGCAAATATAAGCTTCATTAACTTGTGATGTATGTAATACACAAATAATCTGTGCCCATACTTAAACAACTACTATCACTTTTGGGATATGAGATCTGAAATATTTTCTGCCATATCAGTAAACAAGAATGTCACAGTCATCAGTGTTTGCAACCTTCCAATGTAAGCTGGTGTGCCCTAAGGGCACTTTTGATGGAGAAAAATACCCACCATCAGACTGCAGCCATTCCCTATGGTGAGCCCCAAGAAAGCTCCAGATGTTACAAACACAGGATACTGGCCCCAAAAGCTGAGGTGAAAATGAAATGAATCATTTCAGTTTGAGCTCAGACTCTGGCATACTCCCATATATAGAAAAGCACTAAACTCCATAGCTTAGTACATCTCATTTTCTTTCATTAACAATCACATTTTGATGTTAAGACTACCAGCCCTTTGCTGAAAAACTTCTATATAACCTGGTTCCTCCTCTCACCTCCTTGGAGCAGTTCTCTCAGGGTCACCTGAGATGCTGTCTACTGAGCTTGAAGCCTTAGAAATTCCCATGGAATAAAATATAAGTCTCAACTTTTAAGTTGTGAAAACAAAATTTAAGTCAACAGATAATATAGAGAAAAATACATATATAAGAAAAGATTTTTAAGGTATAGGTGCCAGTTGTAAATTTGAAAGGGATAATAAAATGCAAATATTTTTGTGGGTTGAAAATAATAAGAACATGAGTGATATGTGTTTATTTTGATATATAATGATCTCTGGTGGCCTTGGCCTGAAGCAACTTAAAGCAAGGCTTCAGTCCACTAGCCAGAGACTGAAGGTGGGTCACAGTGGTGAGAACACCAAATCCTAGCTGCTAGACCAATGGTCAGTTACAAGATCCTGGCCCTCTGGCTCTGCATAAAAAGAATTCCCACAAAGACAAAAGTAGTGAAACAAGTGAAATATTTATTAGGAGGAAAAAGAGTGCAATATGTTTGGATAGACACATGGGCAGACTCAGAGAAAGAGTCATTGAATCATGCCCTCATGGCAGTTTGAATTACTTTTATGAACTATTTCTTCTGGTTTTCCTCTGACCAATCATTTTGATTTGCCTGATTAAGCATGCATATCTGATATATCTCCAGATTCTCCCACGTGTGCACACTCATCTCTTAGCCAAGATGGAGTCTACCAAAAAGGCATATGGGTAGAACATGCCTTGGCATCACTCCCCTTTTGACCTCAAAGGAGCATTTCTGTGCCTGTGTAGTCTGGGAGTTCTCCTGTCTTTGAGAATGAGAAATATATGGCCTGGGCAGAGTCAAGCCCTCTTTCTCAATTGTCCTGCTATTCTTGTATTAAGTTTCCACCCACAAGGAATGAATCTCCATTTACCTTACCCTGGGGTGGGGGGTGGGTATCTACCTCCTGCCTCAATAATATCCTGATAAAAGAGTTGGGGACCATGAAGACTGAAGGATACAAATAGGGACAACAAAACGTGTGTGAAAGAGTTGGTCACTGATGGAATAAATGGGTTCATCCCCATTTAGACCTTCCAAAAAGACTTGGCATGAACTTCAGAACTGTCTACACAAAGAACAGATGTATCTAAGTTTCTATTCTTTTCTACTCAGGAAATGCTTATGGGTGTGAATTCCCTTGCACTTCCAGGCTTGTTCAAGCAGAAGGGCTTCCCTAGACACTCAGGAGGGTCATTTTCCAAAAAAGGATGTTGTTCTCTGTTCTTGACTCAACTTAGACCAAATATTTGGATTCTCATGATTGTATGCTTCAGAGGGATGGTCTGGGAGCAAGGGGCATTGATTTCTCTCTTGGCTTCTGTCTCTGGAATGCTCTTAAAATTATGCAATATTCATTCAGCTGATTTTTCTTGAGTGAAAAATTAATCTAGATGCCATTAGAGTAAAATATACTTAGAAATGCATTTCAGCTTGAATATAAAACTGGTAATTAGAGAACTTTGCATATAAAAAAGAAAACGCTTCACCTGAAATAACCCACTGCCTGCTGTTCATTTGCATATCATCACTTTAACAGTTAGATTCAAGCAGTCAGAATATGTTAATAGCTGCACCCATTTCATATCCTAATGCAGGAAATCCAATAGCTCAATGATAGGCATATATGTGCTTTACAGAGAATCTCTGAAATTACTTGGCAAAGGAAAAATATTTCTTGCAGCTCTGCATAAGTTCTCAGAAAGCCCTTTCAGGCACTTCAGTGAGCAGTCCATCGGCACGAGTTTTAAACTGCAGAAATGGCATCTTTCTACCACAGGCACTATGTAATCTGAATTTTAATCATCTGCTTTTCTTACCATGTCTAATCCTTCTCTATCTATTCTCAAACAGCCAATCAATATAGCTTTACCTTATAAAGAAATCTGTTACATAAGTTCTTATATGGGAGAGAAATTCCGTGGCAGCTAATGAAATGTTCTTGGTTCAAATTAGGAAGTAGAAATTTAAAACTTAGTTAAGTAACCTCATATGACTTCCTGTTACTACACTAAATCTCTATTTAATTTCATACTTCAGATTGCCTGAGCATTACTCAAGGCATTGTTTGGAATGAAGGTCTCTAATACCTACACCTGGAAATGTAAATTTAATTAGTACAGATGTGATCTGCATTTCAATGCTTTTAGCAATCATATAAGTTATTCTTATACCACCTTGAGAATTTTTATTTTAGACTATTTGACAAAACATACATGAACTGTATAGTAAATGTCGATGGTATGCAGGAGTTACAAATACAAACCTATATATGCTTTGTCACTCAGTCATGTCCAGTTCTTTGCAACTCCATGGACCATAGCTCACCAGGTTCCTCTGTCCATGAGAGTCTTCCAGGCAAGAGTACTGAAGTGGGTTGACATGCTCTCCTCCAGGGGATCTTCTCAACCCAGGGTTTGGACCCAGGTCTCTCCCTTGCAGAGAGCTTTATCTCTGAGGAGATGATTCTTTATCATCTGAGCTACTGGGAATCCCATCTATATAATAAAATCTAAATCAAATATTTTCATGTATTTTAATAACTTCCTTCTCCCTAGTTCCCAAATGTGTGTGTATATATATATATATACATATATATATATATGTAATTTTGTTTCTCTCTATGTGTGTGTATATATGTATGTATGTGTGTGTGTGTGTATCCAACAGGAGAACATAATAATTGCAGTTGTAAATTAGAACACTGAATACTGACTAGAAAGTATTAGCTCAAGTTGCCAAATGCTCTACACCTGCCTGGTTCTTTGGAGTAATATATCATGAAGTCAACGGATGTAATTTTTCATTGGACCAGAGGAGGATAATGTCAATTAGTTAATAAACTCAGCTTTATAGACCACTTGGAGATAATTATCCTAAAGTGTGAAAACCTTGTACATGCTTTCACAGTATATAAAAGTTTACATATAATTAATCCCAACTCTGGTTTCTGTTTCATGTTTCTATTTGCTTATTAATTTCTGCATCTGCAGTTTCTAGACCTAGAAAGTACTCAGTTAATTAATAGTAGTTGAATAGATACTTCTTATGAGTATATTTTTGGAAACTACAGCAGTTAACTGGGGTACTCAGACCCAAATGGTATCTCTCTTTACTTTCTTGTTTTGCTTGTCATAACCATTTGTATTAAAGCCAATTTTGATGGGGCTGGTGGCAATGTTTCAAACTGAAGAGCACTGCTTGGTGAGATAGTTTTAACACTTCCTTTCTTGAGCGATATTTTGGAATACTTCCCAGTACTACCTTGAAAACAGGTGGGACAGGGAAAAGATGAGTCTGTCAACAGGGCTCTATTACTACTTCAGTTTCTGTCAAATAGTCCACTGGCACATTTACTTTTCCTTCTTAGCTATTCAAGACCCAAACATCAGGCTGCTGCCTGATGAACTGCTCCCTGTCAGTGTAGGCAGCAGTCTGGACAGAACACTAGTACCTCAGCAGCCTACTCAGATGAGAACACAGCAACATTCCATGTAGGAGGAATAATTAGTGGCAATCATTTGAAAGGGTCAAACTTAATCCACATGGAAGTAGAATGAGCTTCCCATTGTGTCTGAATCCCCAGTTTAAAATCAAATTCACCTTTTTACAGAATGCTTACTGTTGTCTGAGTTTGGTTGTATGACTGGAAGCATAAATCTGGCATATAACGAACAGCATGCCAAATATACCCGAAACCACTGTTTGACTGAGCAGTTTTATTCAGAGGTTTAAACAGGCCACATTTTATTCATCTGCCTTTCACAGAGTTCAATAAAACACTTATGTGCCAGAAAGCTTCTCAAATAAATGACATTTCACTCTTTGGTATTTCAGCATATTAATGCAAGTTTAATTAAAAAAAAACACATGCTACTGTTTTCATCATATTTGTTTATTAAAAATAACATAAAAATATATTTTACAATGATAGCCTAAAAAATAATTTAGAAGTGCCCCCGAGAGACTGTTTTGTATGTTTTTGCAACTATTTTTATATGTTTTTGATTTACTCTTTTGCTTCTTGTTTTACATTCATTATAAAGTTATTTTATTGTATACATTGCATGAAGATAAAACTAAATTAAAAATGAAAATGAATTTTAAGTATGGACTTCTTTCTGATTTTGCTTAGCTGAAAAGGCCATATTTAATAAGTATCAAAGGATTCACTTTTGAGAAAATTCATTCAGAAAAGACTTCTCTTGATATGTAATCAATTCCCAAGTATACACTGACAAATTTAGAAAAGTATGCAAAAATAGAAGTGATAATATTGTATGTTTCCAAAAGTGATTTTTAAAATTCTTTACTTTTGTCACAGCAAAACTATTTTATTTTTTACTTATACTTTATATAATTAAAGAAACTGTAATAATGTTGATTTGCCATAAGTTCTACCCATTAAAGTTTTTAATAACTTCTAAAAAATGGTCAAATCTTACAAAATTATTTTTCAACTTCAAATTAAATGAAGGAATTGCCCTGAAATAGTCCAATATAATAAGTTGGAATAAACTAGAAAGGAAGTAAAATTTTTAAAAGAACATTTCTATTTAAATTGATATTAAGAAATAATATCATTTTACCAGTCAACACTTTCATAATGCAGAGATATAAAAAAAGCTTCTTATCTGTAAGGAGGCAGATGCTCCTGAATTAATTTTTGTATATCACTTGGAATTTAGTCTTTAGGTTACATAAAATTTATCATACATGGAATAAGGCAGAAATATTACAAAGAACCTCTGTATCATTTATTGGACTCTTTTAAGACAATAACTGAAAAAGGCAGGGATCTTGCTCTTAATTAAGTATTCTTGTTGATGAGTTATTTTTATTCTATCAAAGATGTCAGCGTTCTCAATTTTTAACAATCTTTTAAAAATTATATTAAAGTAAAAATTCAAAAATTTGGAAAATAAGTAAAAGGTTAAGGAAAGTTAACATCTATTGAATACAGTATCACATAAAATATTAGAATTACTCAAATTAAAAACTATTCTACAATGAATTCTAATATGCTCAGATTTTCATAGAACCAACATAGTAACCTCTACTCAATAATTTATAATCTAGTTGGATAGACAGGATAAGAAAATTAAAAACACAATAAAATTGTGTATTAAAGTAATTTCATTTTTGTTACACAGTGACACTTTGTTATGTGTTACTCTATATTAGGTGGCCTTCTCAGGTGACATAGTACCTGCCAGTGCTGGATATTCAAGAGATGGGGGGGTTTGATCCCAAGGTCGGGGAGATCCCCTGGAGTAAGAAATGGCAACCTCCTCCAGTATTCTCACCTGGGAAATTCCATGGACAGAGGAGCCTGGCAGTCTACAGTCCATGGATTCACAAGAGTTCTATAGGATTTAGCAATTGAACAACAACTATATATTAGTACACTACTACTCAGTGAAAGGTAAGACCTCTAAGTAAAAAGCCTGCTCGGTGAAGAGTAGGAGTGCTAAGTAATGGCTTCATGAAGGAAATGGAATGGGTAGAATAGTTTGTTGTCCTTCAGTCACTAATTTGTGTCTGACTCTTTGCTGCCTCATGGACTGTAGCATGCCAGGCTCCTTTGTCCTTCACTAACTCCCAGAGATTTCTCAGATTCATGTCCACTGAGTCAATGATGCTATTTAAGCAACTTATCCTATGCTTCCCCTTTTTCCTTTTGCCTTCCGTCTCTCTCATCATTAGGATCTTTTCCAACAGAGAAGAAGCAAGGGCATTTCAGAGACAGAAGACAATATATCGGGGGTGGGGGGGAGAGAGAAAAAACTTAATATGAGTATGGAGATAAGGAAACTGATCTGACTAAATATACCTAACATTTCTTTAAGGACTTCTTTTGCATATAAAGATATGAAATCATTTGGGAAGAGAGCCAGTCCATATAGATTTTGGGAATTTAGAAAACAAACATGTTTTTGCACAGAGTATTTCAGAAGTAAAAGGATGAATTGTTTGCTTTGTTTCATAAAATATTGGACTGGAATGAGCTTGAAATATTGCCAAATTCGTTATGAGTTCCTATGATTAGTACACAAAGACACCAATAATCTGAAATTGCTGTCATCTTTACCTCTGAATGTATAAAGAAATTTTCAATGACCCTTTCTTCCACCCAAAGTTAGAATTAAATGACAAAAGCATTAACATTAAAAGGCATATCTTCTCTTCCCTTCTTCCAATCCATTTTTTATCCAGCAGACTATATTCTTATGCTTTCAAATATGCGTCTATATATTAACATTGTAAATGAAATAAAATACTCTCTTCTATTTTATGGAGACAATTCTCCTCTTCTTATGGCTTTATCTCCATATTTTTTCTACTTTTCCTATTGCAAAGTATTAAAAAACTTATTTTTCTCAGAATGTAATTTTATGGTTTTGAGTGTTCATAAATTTTAAGAATCAAGTAGAAGAGTGATAAAGAAGAAAAAGGGGGAAGAATGAACTTGATTTTTTCTCTGTGGTTCATCTTAATAAGGAGCCATTTACCATTTACAGTAGTTCTTTACTACAACAATAAAAATTAGAAGAATTTGAGAAATGGTTGATGACAAAATAAAAGAATGATAAAGAGTAGTGAAAAAGATAAATGGAGAAATTTTAGTTGAGATAATCTTGTTTTATATTCTTCTAATGCTTAGGGTAAACACATGGTACTAATTTTGTTTGTTTTGTTCAGATATACAGCAGTATTCTAAAACTGAAATAAAGAGTGATATTGAAATATCCCTCATTAAAAGATATCTGTTTGCAACTACTCTGTTTCTCTACTTAACAAAAGGAAAACAAAATTTCTTAGATTTCTAGAACTGGAAGAAATAAGAGAATTCACCTAGTCAATCTTAAGTGATATACACACACACACACACACACACACACACACACACATATATACAGCATAGAACATTTGGAATTTTTAAGAACATACATATAATATAAAACTTATATTTCTTAATATAACTATGTCTTTTATGTTATTTATTTTTAATTGAAGGATAATTCCTTTACAGTATTGTGTTGAAGTGAAGTGAATTGAAAGTCTCTCTTTGTGACTCCATGGGCTATACAGTTGATGAAATTCTCCAGGCCAGAATACTGGAGTGGGTAGCCCTTCCCTTCTCAGGGGATCTTCCCAACCCAGGGATCAAACCGAGATATCCCTCTGCAGGCAGATTCTTTACCAGCTGAGCCACCAGGGAAGCCCCACAGTGTTGTGCTGGTTCTACCAAATATCAACATGACTCAACCATAGGTTTACCTATCTTATATATCCAATTCTATACATAAATATATCTTCACATACCCATTTATCAGATCTATATTTCCATTCTAATACTTTTTCTAATATACCCAAACAATTTTATCCAAAACAGTGTAGCTACTGTTATATATAATATCACAACACACACATGCTCACTGAAGAATTAGAAACATGAGAAATATTAAGAGAATGAAGAGAAGGAGGAAAAAGTAGAGGGGATGGGGTAAGGAATAAAGAAGGAAAGAAGAGAGGAAAAATAAAGCTTAAAAAATCCTTTAAGGTGTCTCAGGACATATGAAAGATCACCTACTATGTTTGCATAGCATGAATAATTTTTACCTTGATTCAATTGACCTTGATTCATGGATCTAACATTCCAGATTTCGATGCAATACTGTTCTTTACAGCATTGAGCTTTACCTTTGCCCCCAGACACATCCACAACTGAGTGTCATTTGTACTTTGGCCCAGGCTTTTCATTCTTTATGAAGCTATTTCTCTGCTCTTCCCCAGTAGCATATTGGATAACCTACTGATCTGGGGGGCTCAACTTCTGGTGTCATTTCTTTTTGCCTTTTCATCCTGTTCCTGTGAGTGTCAAGACAAGAATACTGAAGTGGTTGGCCATTTCCTTCTCCAGAGGACCATATTTTGTCAGAAGAGGTGGTAAGAATACACAAAAGAACAATACAAAAAAGATCGTAATGACTGGATAACCACAATGCATTGTCACTCACCTAGAGCTAGGTATCCTATAGTGTGAAGTCTAGTAGGCCTTAGGAAGCATCACTGCAAACAAAGGTAGTGGAGGCAATAGAATCCCAGCTGAGCTACTTCAAATTCCAATAGATGATGCTGATAAAATGCTGCACTCAATATGCTAGCAAATTTGGAAGACTCAGTAGTGATCACAGGACTAGCAAAGTCAGTTTTCATCATAATCCCAAAGAAGGGCAATGCCAAAGAATATTCAGACTACCTCACAATTGTGCTCATTCCACATGATAGCAGGGTAATACTAAAAATGTCAAGCTAGGCTTTAGCAGTATGTGAACTGAAAACTTCCAGATGTGCAAGCTGGATTTAGAAAAGGCACAGGAACCAGAGATCCTCTGCCAGGATGTTTACAACTAGGATGTTGGAAATTGCCAACACCCATTGAATCATAGAAGAAGCAAGGCAATTCCATAAAAATATCTAGTTCTGCTACTGTGTGAGTGACCAAAAACTGTGGAAAATTCTTATTTGAATCTTTTTTTTTCCTCTTAACATTTTTTTTTATTAGTTTTGCCAAACAATGACATGATATCACCATGGGTTTACATATGCTCCCCCTCCAGAACCCCCCTCCCTCCTCCCTCCCCCGGGGAAATCTAGTTGCACGAGTCCCAAGCATCAATCCTGGGCCAGCTATTGCTTAGACATATGATAATTAACATGTTTCAATGCCATTCTCCCATATCATCCCACCCTTTCCCTCATCCACAGAGGCCCTGAGTCTATTCTATACATGTGCGTTCCTTTTGCTGTCTCGCATGCTGGGTTCTCGTTACCGTCTTTCTAAATTCCATATATATGCGTTAATATACTGTATTGTTGTTTTTGCTTCTGGCTTACTTCACTCTGGATAATGGGCTCCAGTTTCGTCCATCTGAGTAGAACTGGTTCAAATGAATTTTTCCTTAATGCTGAGTAATATTCCATTGTGTATATGTACCACAGCTTTCTTATCCATTCATCAGTTGATGGGCATCTAGGTTGGTTCCATGTCCTGGCTATTGTAAACAATGCAGCAATGAACATTGGGGTACACGTGTCTCTTTCAATTCTGGTTTCCTCGGTATATATGCCCAACAGTGGGATTGCTGGGTCATATGGCAGGACTATTTGCAGTTTTTTAAGGAACCTCCACACTGTTTTCCATAGAGGCTGTACTAGTTTGCAATCCCACCAACAGTGTTAGAGAGTTCCCTTTTCTCCACATCCTCTCCAGCATTTATTACTTGTGGATTTTTGGATTGCAGCCATTCTGAGTGGTGTAAAGTGATATCTCATTGTGGTTTTGATTTGCATTTCTCTGATAATGAGTGATGTTGAGCATCTTTTCATGTGTTTGTTAGCCATTTTTATGTCTTCTTTGGAGAAACGTCTGTTCAATTCTTTGGCCCACTTTTTGATTGGGTTGTTTATTTTCCTAGAATGGAGCTGCAGGAGTTGCTTGTATATTTTTGAGATTAATTGTTTGTCCATTGCTTCATTGGCTATTATTTTCTCCCATTCTGAAGGCTGACTTTTCACCTTGCTTATAGTTTCCTTTGCAGTGCAGAAGCTTTTAATTTTAATTAGGTCCCATTTGTTTATTCATGCTTTTATTTCCAATATTCTGGGAGGTGGGTCATGTAGGATCCTGCTTTGGTTGATGTCAGAGAGTGTTTTCCCAATGTTATCCTCTAGGAGTTTTATAGTTTCTGCTCTTATGCTTAGATCTTTGATCCATTTTGAATTTATATTTGTGTATGGTGTTAGAAAGTGTTCTAGTTTCATTCTTTTACAAGTGGCTATCCAGTTTTCCCAGCACCACTTGTTAAAGAAGTTGTCTTTTCTCCATTGTATATTCTTGCCTCCTTTGTCAAAGATAAGGTGTCCATAGATGCGTGGATTTATCTCTGGGCTATCTATTTTGTTCCATTGATCTATATTTCTGTCTTTGTGCCAGTACCATACTGTCTTAATGACTGTGGATTTGTAGTATAGCTTAAAGTCAGGTAGGTTGATTCCTCCAGTTCCATTCTTCTTTCTCAAGATTGCTTTGGCTATACGAGGTTTTTTGTATTTCCATACAAATTGTGAAATTATTTGTTCTAATTCTCTAAAAAAGACCTCTGGTAGCTTGATAGGAATTGCATTGAATCTATAGATTGCTTTGGGTAGTATACTCATTTTCACTATATTGATTCTTCCAATCCACGAACATGGCACATTTCTCCATCTGTTTGTGTCCTCTTTGATTTCTTTCATCAGTGTTTTATAGTTTTCTATATACAAGTCTTTTGTTTCTTTAGGTAGAAATACTCCTAAGTATTTTATTCTTTTTGATTCGATGGTGAATGGAATTGTTTCCATAATTTCTTTTTCTGTTTTTTCATTGTTGGTGTATAGAAATGCCAGGGATTTCTGTGTGTTGATTTTGTATCCTGAAACTTTGCTATATTCACTGATTAGCTCTAGTAATTTTCTCGTAGAGTCTTTAGGGTTTTCAATATAGAGGATCATGTCATCTGCAAACAGAGAGAGTTTCACTTCTTCTTTTCTAATCTGGATTCCTTTGATTTCTTTATCTGCTCTGATTGCTGTGGCCAAGACTTCCAAAACTATGTTGAATAGTAGTGGTGAGAGTGGGCACCCTTGTCTTGTTCCTGATTTCAGGGGGAATGATTTCAGTTTTTCACCATTGAGGATAATGTTTGCTGTGGGTTTGTCATATATAGCTTTTATTATGTTGAGGAATGTTCCTTCTATTCCTGCTTTTTGGAGGGTTTTTATCATAAATGGATGTTGAATTTTGTCAAAGGCTTTCTCTGCATCTATTGAGATAATCATGTGATTTTTATTTTTCAATTTGTTAATGTGGTGTATTACATTGATTGATTTGCGAATATTGAAGAATCCTTGCATCCCTGGGATAAAGCCTACTTGATCATGATGTATGATTTTTTTAATGTGTTGTTGGATTCTATTTGCTAGAATTTTGTTAAGAATTTTTGCATCTAAGTTCATCAGTGATATTGGCCTGTAGTTTTCTTTTTTTGTGGCATCTTTGTCGGGTTTTGGAATTAGGGTGATGGTGGCCTCGTGTTACTTTTCTGTTTAGTTGATTTATCCATTGGTGTGAGTGGTGTATTAAAGTCTCCCACTATTATTGTGTTGTTGTTAATTTCCCCTTTCATACTTGTTAGCATTTGCCTTACATATTGTGGTGCTCCTATGTTGGGTGCATAAATATTTATAATTGTTATTTCTTCTTCTTGGATTGATCCTTTGATCATTATGTAATGTCCATCTTTATCTCTTTTCACCACCTCTATTTTAAAGTCTACTTTATCTGATATGAGTATTGCCACTCCTGCTTTCTTTTGGTCTTTATTTGCATGGAATATCTTTTTCCAGCCTTTAACTTTCAGTCTATATATGTCCTTAGATTTGAGGTGGGTCTCTTGTAGGCAACATATATAGGGGTCTTGTTTCTGTATCCAATCGGCCAGTCTTTGTCTTTTGGTTGGGGCATTCAGCCCGTTTACATTTAAGGTAATTATTGATAAATATGATCCTGTTGCCATTTCTTCCATTTTATTGTTTTGGATTCGAGATTATATATCCCATCCGTGTTTCCTATCTAGGAAAGATCCTTTAGCATTCGTTGGAGGGCTGGTTTGGTATTGCTGAATTCTCTCAATTTCTGCTTGTCTGAAAAACTTTTGAATTCTCCTTCAAATTTGAATGAGATCCTTGCTGGGTACAGTAGTCGGGGTTGTAGCTTGTTTTCTTCCATGACTTTAAGAATGCTCTGCCATTCCCTTCTGGCTTGAAGCGTTTCTAGTGAGAGATCAGCTGTTATCCTTATGGGATTCCCCTTGTGGGTTATTTTTTGCTTCTCCCTCACTGCTTTCAATATTTGGTCTTTGTATTTGATATTTGTTAATTTGATTAATATGTGTCTTGGGGTGCTCCGCTTGGGGTTGATTCTATTTGGGACCCTCTGTGTTTCTTGGACCTGAGATGTTATTTGCTTTCCCAATTTAGGGAAATTTTCCACCATAATTTCTTCAAGAATTTTTTGATGGTCCTTCTTTTTGTCTTCCTCTTCTGGGATTCCTATGATTCGAATATTGGTGCGTTTAATACTGTCCCAGAGGTCTCTGAGATTGTCCTCATTTCTTTTAATTCTTTTTTCATTTTTCCTTTCTGTTTCATTTATTTCTGCCATTCTATCTTCTATTTCACTTATCCTGTCTTCTATTTCTGTTATTCTACTGCTGGTTCCCTCCAGGGTGTTTTTGATCTAATTTATTGCATCATTTATTGTATTTTGACTCTTTTTCATTTCTTCTAAGTCCTTGTTAAAGCTTACCTGCATCTTCTCAATCCTTGCCTGCAGGTTATTGAGCTGCAACTCCAACTTATTTTCCAGGTTTTGGATCATTTTCACTATCATTATTCGGAATTTTTTGTCAGGTAGACAAGCTATCTCTTCGTCTTTTGTTTGGTCTAGGGGATATTTATCCTGGTCCTTTACTTGCTGGGTATTTCTCTGCCTTTTCATCTTGTTTATCTTGCTGTGTTGTCCCTTTATTGTGGGGTTTCCTCACTATGGGAGGGGTTGGATGAGTGTTTTGTCAGAGTTTCCTGGTTGGAATCTTAAGCGGTCTGTCCTGCTTGATTTGGCGACCTCTGCTGGCCCCTTCAGTGTCTATTCAGCGCTCTGGGGTTTGCCCCGCTCACGGTTCCTGCGCTTTTCCCGCCCCCTCTGCTCAGGCTCTCGGCTGGCGGGGCACTCTGATGACGCAGTTGGAGGCTGTGGCTTCTCCTCTCCCCCGGTCCAGCCGCTCGGCTCTTTCTGTTTGCAGCTGGGCGTGTCTTCTCAGATGTGCAGCGGCAGACTCTGGCGGCGCACTCTGGTGACGCAGTTGGGGGCTGCGGCTTCTCCCCTCCTCCGGCCCGGCTGCTGGGTTTTTTCAGTGTGCGGCTGGGGGCGTTTTCTCAGACATGAGAAACTGCGAATTCTGGTGGCGACTGTCCAGAGTCCCCAGAGGTCTTGGCTAGCACCCAATTCTGCCTGCGGTTTGGGGGCAGAAGCCTCACAGGGGCGCTCTCCGTAGCCCGCAGCCTCCCTGTTACACCCGGCTGTCTCGCGCCTCGGTCCGAGTCCCCGCTCCCCTTTGCTCTGTTCGCGAGCCTGGCGGGGGTCTTCCTCGGGAAGGCTACCCAGTGGTCTATCTCTGGTTAGCACCCTCGGTTAGGACCCTCAGTCTGCCCCAGGTGTGCAATCTCAGTCCTCCCCCTAAGCGCGTGGCCCGCCCCTCCCTGAGCAGTCCCCTGGCTCGTGGGGGATGGGGCGACCGGCCGCTGTTCCGTTCTCCAAGGGGCTTAACTATTTATCGGCTTCTAAGTCCCAACTTTTATGCTCTTTGAGATTCGCCTCAGATCTCTCAGTTCTGCCAGTGAGAATGTTTCCTGACGTTGATAAACCTTTATCTCTTTCGAGGCTCCCCTTCCGAGATGAATCTCAGTCCCTGCCTCTTTGCCTCTTTTTACTTTTTTTTTCCCTTTGGTCCTACCTTCTTTCATTGGCAATGGGCTGTCTTTCCAGATGCCTGAAGACCTCTGCCAGCATTCAGATGTTGATTTATGGAGTTTGTTCGGTATTTAAATGTTCCTTTGGTGTATTTGTTGGGGAGAGTGTGGACTCCGCGTCCTATTCCTCCGCCATCTTAGTCCCTCCGGAAAATTCTTAAAGAGACGAGAATAGCAGACAACCTTACCTGTCTCCTGAGAAACCTGTATTCAGGTCAAGAAGCAATAGTTAGAACTGGACATGGAACAGCAAACTCTTCCAAATTGGCAAAGGAGTGTTTCAAGGCTGTTTATTGTCACCTTACTTATTTAACTCAGTGCAGATTACATCATGAGAAATGCCAGGATGGATGAAACATATGCTGGAATCAAGATTGCTGGGAGAAATCTCAACAATCACAGATACGCAAATGATACTATCCTAATGGCAAAAAGAGAAGAACTAAAGAGCCTCTTGATAAGGGTGAAAGAGGAGAATGAAAAAAGTTGACTTAAAACTGAACATTCAAAAACTAAGATCATGGCATCCAGTCTCATCACATCATGGCAAATAGATGGAGAAAAAGTGGAAACAGTGATAGATTTTATTTTCTTGGTTTCCAAAATTACTACAGATGGTGACTGCAGACATGAAATTAAAAGACTCTGCTCCTTGGAAAAAAATGCTGTGACATATGGAATTTAGAAAGACGGTAACGAGAACCCAGCATGCGAGACAGCAAAAGGAACGCAGATGTATAGAATAGACTTGTGGACTCTGTGGATGAGGGAAAGGGTGGGATGATATGGGAGAATGGCATTGAAACATGTTAATTACCATATGTCTAATCAATCGCCAGCCCAGGATTGATGCTCGGGGCTGGTGCAACGAGATTTCCCGGGGGGAGGGAGGAGGGAGGGGGATTCTGGAGGGGGAGCATATGTAAACCATGGTGATATCATGCCATTGTATGGAAAAACTAATAAAAAAAAAGATTAAAAAAATGCTGTGACAAACGTAGGCAGAGTATTAAAAAGCAAAGACATTTTGCCACTGAAGTTCCATGTAGTCAAAGCTATGCTTTTTTCCAGTAGTGATGTATGGCTGTGTGTGTTGGACCATAAAGAAGGATGAGTACCAAAGAATTGATGCTGCCAAATTGTGGTGTTGGAGAAGACTCTTAAAAGTCCCTTGGACTTAAAGAAGATCAAACCAATCAATCCTAAAGAAAATCAACCCTGAATACTCATTGGAAGGACTGATGCTGAAGGTGAAGGTCCAATACTTTGGCCACTTGATGCAAAGGTCTGACTCATTGGAAAAGTACCCTGATGCTTGGTAATATTGAGGGCAGCAGGAGAAGGGGATGACAGAGATTGGGTTTGCTCAAACTCTGGGAAATAGTGAAGGACAGGGAAGCCTGGCATGGTCTAGTTCATGAAGTCACAGACAGGCCTTAGGGATGGAGCAATAATAATAATTTTTTGAAATCTCATGTGTAGTAAATTCTTTTTTCATATAGAAAGGTATGGGGAGGGGAGGTTTATTCAATGCCTTTCTACATATCTATGATCACTTTTGCACTAGAATATCTTTTTAAGAATGTTTTATATAGCATTCTGATTTTATCTGCACTGCTCCCCACCATGAGACTATCAGGTAAGGGAAACCCATGTGACATAAAACATATGCCATTTGTTGTACTATAAGTAATGAAGGCATTTGTGTCTGACCCAGAAATCTCATGTACTTTGCCATCATCTCCGACACCATGTCAGGATAATTTGTTAGTTTGCAAGTATGGTAAAATCTCAAACACTTCAGTTTCTGACTGAGGGAGATTTCTCTTTTTGGGGAAAGTTTCAGTGAGGACCTTATAGACATGCAGTGGGGAAATTAGATGAGTTGTCAATTCTACTTAGTGAAACTGTGATTAATTTACTCTATAGTCCAATGCAGTCAAATAGCTGTATAGTAAAATATAATCACATCACAAAATCTTGCTCAAAAATGAAGCATATTCTGTAACGAACGAATTCTGCACTTTACAGAGATGATGGGCAAGCTTGGCTTTTGTTGTTCTGAGAATGAGGCAGAGCTTCAACCTCCACATTTGTCAATCTGTGCCCATTTATTATCACTGAAATTGTTCTAGAATCTAGCATCTAGTTGAGAGTAATTGGTAGATGATTTGATTGAAATTGCTGTCACCCATGTACCTGCTTTTTACAGCAAGACTGCAGATGTTAGAATATTATTTGTCAAGCACACAGTGAGTTAGAGAGTTTAGAGATGCTATTTTTCCATGCCACAAAAATTAGAGAGGATATGCTGAAAAGATAATATACTGTACAGCTGGGTCAATCTTCCTGGCCAAAATGGAATGTCAAAGTGTCAGTTGTGATAATTATAAGATACATTATGATTAAATGGACTTCCATCTGGAGCTCTGGCAGAAGAATTATGCCTTGAGAAATTATGCCTTGAGAGATATAGCTCAAAGGGTTGATGCCACTTAGTACTGAGTAACCCCTGAACACATTCTATTGGCTATATAGCAGAATTCAGATTGATGGTTACTGACCAACTTTGGCACTCTGTTTAAATATTGCTACAATAGGCATATCTTAATTGACTGTTAAAAATAAAATAGGAGCTTCCATATGATGTTAACAACTAAAATATTTTTAAAACTTAGGGTATGAATTTTTAATTTAATTAAATTTATTTAACTTAATCCTAAACATATTCACTTTCTACTCTCCTAATTAGAATAATTAATGTTTTCTTTCCAAAAAACAGAAATTGCCTTCATTTCTAAAGAACCTCAAATGATTGTAGTGTATCTTTCAAATAAAACCTTTATTAAAACCTTTATATCTATGTACTGAATTAACACTGATGTGAGCTTAGATGATCTTGCTCTCCTCTAATAACTTCATGTGATATTAACAAAATTTGTACTCAGAATTTGTGAAAATGTTCAAAAATTTAGTATATAATTTCACTCAACTAATAATATTACTATTTGCTATACACATACTATTTCCAAAATATTTTATTAGAGGTAATACAAAAGAAAGATATTTTAAAGGACATTGATATTGAAACACTCATAAATCAATTAGGGATACAAAATTTATATGTTTGAAAGGGAGCAAGCAATTAAATTCATTGAGATAATTAGTAATTTGGGAATATATATGTGATTTGAAATTATAATGCTCAGTACACTGAATATTATCTGTAGCAGTTCATTGAAAGTGCATAAAGAATGAAATAGTCAAAATATAAACCTTCAAATCATGTGAATAGTCATGATTTTCTTCTCTGAATACTACTGTGACATTATTTTCCTGGCTGGAGGGTTTAATTTTATGTATAAATTTAATATGTAAAAATAATAAATACTGACCTGTACATAGAATTTTAGAAGCCACTGAACTTAGCCATCTCACTGATGTGATTGTGATTCATTGAAGAAAAACAAAAATCTTTTACATTAATCCTTACTCTTCCTACTAAAAACCTATGTTTATAGAAAGTCAGTATATTGGCCATTTTAGTCTCACAGAAAAGTATAATTCATTTATATAGTTTATCTCAACTTTCTTTCTGAGTACTGAGTACATATTTAATCCAAGTCTATCTATTTCAAACAGCTTACATAAATTTTCACTGAAGCTAAACAATAAACTCCAACCTACTAGGTCTTATTGCGAAGAATTAAAATATCAAGTTTGCAGTGAAAAATAATTATTGAAGTATAATTAACAAATTTGTAAGATATTTAAAATGTACATTGTGATCATTTGATATATATATGTGTATATAGTGAAAGAATTTCCCATCTAGTTATTTAATGCATCCATAAGCTCACATTTCTCACACATTAATGTATTTTTGGTGTGTGTGTGAGAACATTTCAGTTCTATACCCTTAGAAAATCTCAATTTTATAATACAGTGTTATCAACCATGTGCTGTGCATAGTCACTCAGTCATGTCTGACTCTTTGTGACCCCATGGACTATAGCCTTCCAGGTTACATGGTCCCGTGGATTCTCCAGGCAAGAATACTGGGGTGGGTTTCCATGCCCTCCTCCGGGGGATCTTCCAAACCCAGGTTTCCCACACTGCAGGTGGATTCTTTACCACCTGAGCCACCAGGAAAGCCCGGTTATCAACTATAGTCATCATGTTAGGCCTAAGTCTTGATTCATTCTATAGCTGAAAGTTACCAATGTCTTCCTAATTCCCCCACCACTAGCCCTTGGCAAACACTTTTCTAATCTCTGTTGATATAAATTTTACTTTTTTCAGATTCTATGTATAAGTGATACCATGCAGCATTTGTCTTTCTCTATATGGCTTCTTTAACTTAGCATAAAGCCCTCAAGATCCAGCCAGGTTGCCACAAATGGCAGGATTTCCTTTTCCCTTGTGGCTTAGTAATATGCTATTGAATACATATGTCTCACATCTTTATTCACTCATCCATTGACAGACATTTAGGTTGTTTCCATACCTTAGCTATTATAAATAATCCTGCAACAGATACAAATCTAGATACATCTTCATGATACTGATTTTGTTTCATTTGGTTATACACCCTGAGGATTCAATGAATCATATGATTGTTCTATTTTTTAACTTTTTTGAGGCACCTCAAAACCAGCATTTTTTTTATTTTTAAAATGTTTATAATGATTGCACCAATTTACATTCCCATCAACCGTGCACAGTGTTTCCCTTTTTCCTATGTGCTTATCAACACTTGAAATCACTTGTCTTTTTGATGATAGTCTTCCAACAGGTGTGAGGTATGGTTTTGGTTAACATAAAATATCATTTTAATGAGCTAATATTTATGACTAATTTTCTTTCTAAATGTTTACATTTTCTTCTATATTCATCTTTACTTACATCAGAGATTGGGATTTGATTTCTGCTGATGGTGATATCTTGCTTTTCTCTTTTGTTTTTAGTTTTGCAAATGGAATTCCGTCTAAGGAAAGTGATCTATCCACTGACAGATGAAAATTACATAAAGTACATCAAGAGATTGGCATATTTTCTAATATCTCTTAAGTATCTTTTTTATCCACTGCTCTTTTCAGATATGGGCTATCTTCTCATCATATATTTTTATTTCTCAGGCATATTTCCCTTATCCTTTATTTTAAATTCTCACCTTGTTATTTTGAATTTAGCTTCCATTGCTGATTTTCTAAAGCTTTTGAGAAAGGCTGGCAAAATGGAAATGAGGTCTGGCACAGGGGTGTTGAGATCTCCTGCTACTCAGAGAGATATAAAATAGATAAGACCATGAAACAAAATGTCCTTCTGGGTATTGGCAATTGTAGTGCAACTTTCATTGCTGTTAAAATAGTTTAGCCTCTAAGTACAAAGACTATTTTGTGGTTCATGCAGCTGTTTCAACAGATTGTCTTCTCCAGTGAAGTACAAGAAGAAATAAGAAGTGGATATTTGTAAATGACATCTGAATTTAATTATTTCTTAATTAAGAAAATGTTGTTGCATGATGCCAAAGCACAACACAAAGAAATAGAATCAAATGGCTAAAGAGATTTTTTTTTTAAATCAACACAATATGAAGCAAAATATAGAAAATAAATGTCAGTGAAGATAAAAAGCAATAAGAGATTTAAGGAGAGACCTGACAGAAGATAAGTTATATCAGGAGCAAGACTCGTCATTTTGTTTTATTGCTTTTCTGACATTAATTATAAATGACAGGTGACCTGTCAGCTAAGTACAGTGTGTTCACAGAGACCGAGAAAGTTTTAGATCCTCTAGCAACTAGCCTGGGAACAAAGCGTGCAATTTCAAGTTAATTTTAGCAAGACTACATTATAAATAGTGGTGTTAGCACTAATCAGCTATTCAAAACATTACAAACATTTGCTAATTAATTCTTGCACTGTTGATAAATAATGCTTTCATTTACCAAGGCATAGAGAAAAACAACTCTCACAATGTTAAATCTCCAAAGTTTCTAAGTTTCAGGCAGTATAAAAACCTGTCATTTTCATTTCTCACATCTGCATACATGAGAAACACATATACATGGACTTCAAAAATATATTTTCATAATAAAAACTAAATAGCATTTTCATCACAAAAGAATGTTCTGTAAGTCATAGTATAGGCATAGGATGCAAATCTATAGCCCATAAAATTTCAGGTCCTACCTCTTCATCACCTGGCCTTCCTAAGTCCACATTAGATTGCTTCTTACTTCGGCAATTTATTAGTATCTTAATTATTTCCTCTCTGCAATTTATATTCATTTGCAAATTTGTTTTTATTTGAGATTATTTGACTATTTTATGTCTCCTTTGTTAGAAAGCACAATCCATGAAAGTAAGGACCATGTTTATTTGATTCATCACATACCAGGTACTCAATAAATATTTATTAAGGAAATGGCTTATCTAAAGACATCTGAAAGCATTATACTTTATACAAAGTGAGATTCTTGTATATTCTAAAACAGAAAACATAGTTTTATTAATGTGTTTGTGTCTCACATGTGTACAACTCTTTACAACACATAAACTGTGACCTGCCAGGTTCCTTTGTTCATGGGATTCTCCTGGCCAGAATACTGGAGTGAGGCACCATTTCCTCTTCCAATGTGCTTACACCTTTGCAATATTTAAGTAAATATGCATGTGCATTTCAGAATCAATGTGAGTAGAAAAGTGCAATTTAATTTTAAAATATTTTCAAAGTCTTCCTCTGTCCCTTGATTCTAAAACAGATCATTTCAACCAAACTAAGTACATTATTTGTTTCTTCTTTCTTAGCTGTGGAATAAGATGTTGACTTTTGAAAAGAAACATAAGAAATTGTAGATGAGCAATGAGAGCTACCATTTATTGCACCCTTATCAGAAGTCAGGATACTCTCATAATGGCAGACATATAAACTAGATATTATTAGTATGCCTATTTTGCTATTTAGGGAGTTAGATAATTAATCAGAGTTATAAAATTGAAATACTTGTTTTTACTAGGGAATACACCTTCTAGCAAAACATTGCTGAAGGTCCTTTTTTTAATTGTGACACATGATCTTGGTAAGATAAAGAGTGCACTCTCTACTGACAGTAAATAGCCAACAGATATAGATCTGGCATTTCTAGCTCAGACCAGTAAGGAGAGAAATGATTGTCAAAACTGTCCAGGAATTCAAGCAGCAGATCATTCTAGTTCTTGTTCACAGTAGCCATGATAGTAAGTATAACCTCAAATAAGGTTTATGCAGTAAGGTCAGTATTGCTATAGACATGTTATCAAAATAAAAGTTTCTTAAATACCTATAGCAAATTATCAAAGAAGAATAAAAACTATGCAAGGAGGGATCACAGTTATGCTCTTTTGGCACTTCAGCCTCATCTCCAAAAGGCAGCTCTTCGTAATTTGGTATATAACTAATGTCTCATGGGCTTCACCTCTCAGTGAGGACAGATATTCTATATTTGTAGGAATGTCTACATCTAAGAAATACTCTCATCACTTACACACTGCACTAACACCACCTCTGCCCTACCCAAAGATATCTGCAAGTATAACTTGAATGTTCCCTATACTCCACCACTTGGATCCTAACCAAGGTCACTTTCCGTTTAAAAGGTCAGATTAATTCTAGTTTTTATAAAGACTTTCTGATTAATCCCTTGACCATGTAACCTACATGCTTCTGCAAGATTACAGGAAAACTTCTCTGCCCTTAATCTCTGCCATCGTCAACCTCTGAAGGAGATATTTGAAAAGACAAGTATCACAGTTCATTCCTTTGTCCCAGAGATTTCCTTTCCCCATTCTTTACTGGGACAAGGGAGCCTCTGAATATAGTATATTATGAGAATATACAGTTTTTCCTTGAGAATAAAGCTGCAAGGGCTAACATCAAATGCTTACCTGTTAGACAGTGGCTCAGCATATACAGGTATAGTTTTAAAAAATCACAAGACATTGAAATAATGCCAAGAATGCTAAAATAAAGAGTGATTGTGTTCAGCTACTGAGGAAGTTAATTGTATTTATAACATGAGTAAGAACTACTCAGGGAAACATAATTCTTTAGAAGCCCATGGGATTAAATACTGAGTGACTGAGAGAAACACCACCTATTTTGGGGATCATTTTAAAAGACGATCCTTAGATTTAAATATTAGAGCAGCTGGACATAGAACTAGACTGGAATTTAGAGATTTCTTACAATATAAAGACCAAAATTCTTTCCTGATTTAAAAGAAATAAAAGGAAGGAAAAATACAGTCTAAATTATCTGAGTTCATTTTGTACTTTTATCCTCCAAATAAGCCACATTCTTCCAAATTATATCATTTTCTTAAGTAGTAGTGAAGGATCCAGAAGAAGAATAAGATGCTATAATTTTCAGAGAAGGATACGGTGATTTCAGTTCAGTTCAGTTCAGTCACTCAGTCGTGTCCGACACTTTGCGACAGTAATTTCAGTAAATTGTTGTTCTTCTATAGTGAAACTCTAGAATGGCTCATTAAATGGACCTTATGTGACAATTGGGGAACACGGTAAACATAAGAAATAGAAAAGAAATAGGAAAACTGTAAGTGATTAAATGCATTCTCAAAAGCCATGCAATTTTTAATTTTCTTTCCTTTTATATTTTTCAATACATTATCAGATTCCTAGTTCAAGAGAATGCTTAAGGTATGGGACAATGATTTCAAAAATCTTCATACATATGCATGAATAGTTAGATATACTCATAACTTATTAAAAGGCTTTTAAAAAGGTTTTTAAGGATGAGCATTAACTTGAGGTGAGATCTCTAGGTGTATGTTCTTGTGCTATAATGATAAATGCATTCATTGTGTTGAATTAAAAGAGGATAAAACATGCTACTCAAATTTTTATATTTCTTTTCTTATTCAACAAACATTTATTAGATTATCAAATTGCTAAGTCCAAAATAAATAAGACATAGCTCCTACCTTTGAGAAACTCTCAGTCTAGTAGGGAAGATAGATGTAAATAACTACTATAAAATATGAAAAGTGCTACAATGGATGCATATGTCAATGATTTAAAGGGAAGTCTAATGGATGACAGAGTGTTGTATTGATTACAAGATCAATAAGAGTCAACAGTGTGATGACTGCCAAAAAATTAAACAAAAATCTAGCTTGGATTTGCATATATTTAGCACTCCAAATGAAGGAAATCATTTTATAATAGTTTAAAAATTTGGCCATATTTGGACCATTTCTCACTTTGGGCTATTACGTTTTAAAAATATCTCAAAGTAGGACTATTCTAAAAATGGAATCCAGGATTTATGGTGTTATAATATTCAAATACATAGAAAATAATGGGACTATTTAATGTATAAAATTTAATGAGGAGAGTACATGGGTATATGAATGCAGACTTCAAGTATTTGAAGAGTTGCCACATTAAAAAATATCCAGACAGTTTAGAAGTGAATAGCTAAGATGACTTGAAGCATTGCAGGAAGAAAATTTATGTTATAAAACAAAAAGATGCTTTCTAATACCAGAACTACTCAGAAATTGAAGGTGTTTCTTACACTTTCTTTTTTTGACTTCCTCAACTTAGAAGTGGCACATGAACTGCCAGAATTGTTGCAGTGTGGCTACTGGTATACTGGGTGGATGATGACTGAACTGGGTTACTTCATGTTGTTTACAAAGCTCATCTCTCTCAATTTCTCTGTCACATACACACAACACATCAAATATGCATTATTTCTCTAAATCTCCCTCATAAATTTTCCCATCATTCAAATACACGCTTATACATACAGGTTATATATTTGTATAAATATTGATAGAAAAAACAACTATCTGGATTATTTGGAGCAATTTTTATTTGAAATGAGGTTAGGGAAAATCCATTACCCATGGATCATGTCAACAAAGACACATTAACCAATCATTATACATGACAATGAGTATATGCAAAAGAGATTATTCTAAGGAACTGCTTAATCTTTGAAACTGGAACTATTTTTAAGTGGAGAAGAGTATAAGGACCTTTTTATCAGTAGCTTACAATGTTAGCATCTAATTTGTCTTACAAAAGGCTTGGCCTTCATTTTTTAACCTGGTTCTTAAGGCTTTTGCAAAGATCCCCAGTGCCAGACCCATTCCTAGCACTCTAATTTCTGTGTGCAAATATATTTTTCATTTGCATGTCAGTCTAGTGTGTGCATGCTCAGTGGTGTCTGAATCTTTGCGACCCTGTGGACTGTAGCCCACCAGACTTCTATATCCATGGAATTTCCCACTTAAGAAATACTGGAATGGGTTGCCATGTCCTTCACCAGGCAATCTTCCCAACCCAGGGAATCTCCAACACAGGAATTTAACTTGCAGCTCTCAAGTCTCCTGCATTGTCAGGCAGATTCTTTACCACTTGCAACATCTATTTTTCATTTGCTTGTAAATTTGTATTTAAACTTTTGCCTGAATCCTTACTTTGAATTCTGCTTCAGTTCAGTTCAGTTCAGTCACTCAGTCGTGTCCGATTCTTTGCGATCCCATGAACTGCAGCACACCAGGCCTCCCTGTCTATCACCAACTCCCAGAGTCTACCCAAACCCATGGCCATCGAGTCTATGATGCCATCCAGCCATTTCATCCTTTGTCGTCCCCTTCTCCTCCTGCCTCCAATCTTTCCCAGCATCAGGGTCTTTTCCAATGAGTCAACTCTTGCATGAGGTGGCCAAATTATTGGAGTTCACCTTCAACATCAGTCCTTCCAATGAACACCCAGGACTGATCTCCTTTAGGATGGACTGGTTGGATCTCCTTACAGTCCAAGGAACTCTCAAGAGTCTTCTCCAACACCACAGTTGAAAAGCATCAATTCTTCAGTGCTCAGCTTTCTTCACTGTTCAATTCTCACATCCATACATGACTACTGGAAAAACCATAGCCTTGAATAGGTAGACATTTGTTGGCAAAGTAATGTCTCTGCTTTTAAATATGCTATTCAGGTTGGTCATAACTTTCCTTCCAAGGAGTAAGCTTCTTTTAATTTCATGGCTGCAATCACCATCTGCAGTGATTTTGGAGCCCCCCAAAATAAAGTCTGTCACTGTTTCCCTATCTATTTCCCATGAAGTGATGGGACCAAATGCCATAATCTTTGTTTTCTGAATGTTGAGCTTTAAGCCCATCTTTTCACTCTCCTCTTTCACCTTCATCAAGATGCTCTTCAGTTCCTCTTCACTTTCTGCCATAAGGGTGGTGTCATCTGCATATCTGAGGTTACTGACATTTCTCACAGCAATCTTTATTCCAGCTTGTGCTTCTTCCAGCTCGGCGTTTCTTATGATGTACTCTGCATATAATATAAGTTACATAAGCAGGGTGACAATATACAGCCTCAGTGTACTCCTTTTCCTATTTGGAACCAGTCTGCTGTTCCATGTCCAGTTCTAACTGTTGCTTCCTGACCTGCATACTTAGTATGCCATACTTCCTTCCATTGGGCACATGCTGGATGTGGTAGATTACAATAACGGTTGCCATTTTTTACCCCTTCATGTATCTGTAACCTTTGAAATGTGATGTCATTTTTCTCCTACTAAATAGGGAGAACATATTTTCCAGTCTCTGAATTTATGTTTGGGCTTATGACTTGTTGTGGACATTTGAATAAAATAGAAATGTCATTGTGCCAGTTCCAAGTCTAGGTGTTAGGGGGACTTTCATGCATCTGCTTACCTACTTGTACTTCTACTATTATTAACAGCAGAACTTGTCTGAATAGGCCTGTGATCCAGGACAAGGAATATAAATATCTGAGTGAGAGCTGAGGTTTGAGATACCAATGAACCCAACATAAACAGCAGAGCTCTCTGGCCAGGCCAGCCTAAATCAGCCATCACTCAGCTGATACACAGACTCATAAGCCCATTGTTTGCATATTCACTAAGGCTCTAGTTATGTGATACAGTAGAGTGATGTTCCCTTCCTCTTAAATCTAGCTATAGCCATGTGTCTTGCTTTCTTTCCCTTTGAAAATTTAGGAACTGGTATGCAATTTGCAAATCTCTGTGTGTCATAACAAAAAAAATTACTCTGAAGAAAGAAGGCTCCAATAATTCACATCTTCAAGTGCAGACAAGTTATACCAAAACCATAAGAGAATCAAGACAGACAACAAACATAAATGAGAAATAACACTGTTGTTCTTAGCCCCTTGTAACTGGTAAGTCATTTTATTCCTTTACAAAATATTTAAAAATTAGAATTGACAATAATAAAAGTTGTTAAAAATATTTGTTCTAACACCACATTGTAAATCAGGTATACTCAAAGAATTGTTTTATTTGTTTAATTTTTTTCTTTTTTATTTATTTTAATTTGGAAAAGACAATGACACACCACACCACTCCAGTATTCTTGGAAAATCCCATGGACAGAGGAGCCTGGTAGGCTGCAGTACATGGGGTCTCTAAGAGTCTCTCATGACTGAACGACTTCACTTTTGCTTTTCACTTTCATGCATTGGAGAAGGAAATAGCAACCCACTCCAGTGTTCCAGTCTGGAGAATCCCAAGGATGGGGAGCCTGGTGGCCTGCCGTCTATGGGGTCGCACAGAATCAGACATGACTGAAGCGACTTAGCAGCAGCAGCAGCACATGAATCAGCCTTGGGTGTACATGTGTTCCCCATCCTTTTCCACCCTCTCACTCCCTCCCTATCCCATCCTTCAGGATCATCCCAGTGCACCAGCCCTGAGCACCCTGTCTCATGCATTGAATCTGGAATGGCGATCTATTTCACATATGATAATATACATGTTTCAATGCTATTCTCTCAAATCATCCCACCCTCACCTTTTCCCACAGAGTCCAAAAGTCTGTTCTTTATATCTGTGTCTCTTTTGCTATCTCGCATATAGGGTCATCATCACCATCTTTCTAAATTACATATATATGCGTTAATATACTGTACTGGTGTTTTATTTTTTTTTTCCTGGCTTACTTCACTCTGTATAATAGGCTCCAATTTTATCTACCTCATTAGAACTGATTCAAATGCATTCTTTTTAATAGCTGAGTAATATTCTATTGTGTATATGTACCACAGCTTTCTTATCCATTCGTCTGCCAGTGGACATCTAGGCTGCTTCCATGTCCTGGCTATTGTAAACAGTGCTGTGGTGAACATTGGGGTACACGTGTCTCTTTCAATGCTGGTTTCCTCAGTGTGTATGCCCAGCAGTGGGATTTCTGGGTCGTATTGCCATACGACCCAGTTCTATTTCCAAGTTTTTAAAGAATCTCCACACTGTTCTCCGTAGTGGCTGTACTAGTTTACATTCCCATCAACAGTGTAAGAGGATTCCTTTTTCTCCACACGCTCTCCAACATTTATTGTTTGTAGACTTTGATAGCAGCCATTCTGACTGGTGTGAAATGGAACCTCATCGTGGCTTTGATTTGCATTTCTCTGATAATGAGTGATGTTAAGCATATTTTCATGTATTTGTTAGCCATATGTATGTCTGTGGGGAAATGTCTGTTTAATTCTTTGGCCCATTTTTTTTTTTTGATTGGGTCACTTATTTTTCTGGAATTGAGCTGCAGGAGTTGTTTGTACATTTTTGAGATTAATTCTTTGTCAGTTGCTTTATTTGCTGTTATTTTCTCCCATTCTGAAGGCTGTCTTCTCCCCTTGCTTATAGTTTCCTTCATTGTGCAAAAGCTTTTAAGTTTAATTAGGTTCCATTTGTCTATTTTTGCTTTTATTTCCATTAGTCTGGGAGGTGGGTCATAGAGGATCCTGCTATGATTTACATGAGAGAGTGTTATGCCTATGTTTTCCTCTAGGAGTTTTATAGTTTCTGGTCTTACATTTAGATCTTTAATCCACTTTGAGTTTATTTTTGTGTATGGTATTAGAAAGTGTTCTAGTTTCATTCTTTACAGGTGATTGACCAGTTTTCCCAGCACCACTTGATAAAGAGATTGTCTTTTCTCCATTGTATATTCTTGCCTCCTTTGTCAAAGATAAGGTGTCCATAGGTATGTGTATTATCTCTGGACTTTGTATTTTATTCCATTAATCTATGTGTCTGTCTTTGTGTCAGTACCATATTGTCTTGATGACTGTTGTTTTGTAGTATAGCCTGATGTCATGTAGGTTGATTCCTTCAGTTACATTCTTCTTTCTCAAGGTTGCTTTGGCTGTTTGAATTTTTTTGTATTTCCATACAAATTGTGAAATTATTTGTTCTAATACTTTGAAAAGTACCATTGGTAGCTTGATAGGGATTGCATTGAATCTATAGATTGCTTTGGGTGTTATACTCCTTTTCACTATATTGATTCTTCCAGTCCATGAGCATGGTATATTTTCCCATTTATATGTGTCCTCTTTGATTTCTTTCACCAGTGTTTTATAGTTTTCTATATATAGGTCTTTTGTTTCTTTAGGTAGGTTCATTCCTATGTATTTTATTCTTTTCATTGCAATGGTGAATGGAATTGTCTCCTTAATTTCTCTTTCTGTTTTCTCTTTGTTAGTATATAGGAATGCAAAGGATTTCTCTGTGTTAATTTTATATCCTTCAACTTTACTATATTCATTGGTTAGCTCCATGTAATTTTTTGGTAGAGTCTTTAAGATTTTCTATGTAGAGGATCACGTCATCTGCAAACAGTGAGAGTCTTATCTTCTTTTCCAATCTAGATTCCTTTTATTTCATTTTCTTCTCTGATTGCTGTGGCTAAAACTTCAAAAACTATGTTGAATAGTAGTGATAAGAGGGAATATCCTTGTCTTGTTCCTGACTTTAGGGGAAATGCTTTCAATTTTTCACCATTGAGGATAATGTTTGCTGTGGGTTTATAATATATGATTTTTATTATATTGAGGTATGTTCCCTTTATGCCTGCATTCTGGAGGGTTTGATCATAAATCGATGTTGAATTTTGTCAAAGGCTTTCTCTGCATCTATTGAGATAATCATGGTTTTTATCTTTCATTTTGTTACTGTGGTGTATCACATTGATTTGCAAATATTGAAGGATCATTACATCACTGGGATAAAGCCCCTTTGGTCATGCTGTATGATCTTTTAATATGTTGTTAGATTCTGTTTGCTAGAATTTTTTAAGGATTTTTTTCATCTATGTTCATCAGTGATATTGGTCTGTAGTTTTCTTTTTTGTGATCTTTTCCTGCTTTTGGTATTAGGGTGATGGTGGCCTCATAGAATGAGTTTGGGAGTTTACCTTCCTCTGTTAATTTCTGGAAGAATTTGAGTAGGATAGGTGTTAGCTCTTCTCTAAGTTTTTGGTAGAATTCAGCTGTGAAGCCATCTGGTCCTGGGCTTTTATTTGTTGGAAGATTTATGATTACAGTTTCAATTTCTGTGCTTATGATGGGTCTGTTAAGATTTTCTGTTTCTTCCTTGTTTAGTTTTCAAAAGTTATATTTTTCTAAGAATTTGTCCATTTTTTCCAATTTGTCCATTTTATTGGCATATAGTTGCTGATGGCAGTCTCTTATGATCCTTTGTACTTCTGTGTTGTCTGTTGTGATTTCTCCATTTTCATTTCTAATTTTGTTGATTTTATTCTTCTCCCATTTTTTTCTAATAAGCCTGGCTAATGGTTTGTCAAATTTATTTACCTTCTCAAAGAACCAGATTTTAGCTTTGTTGATTTTGGCTATGGTCTCCTTTGTTTCTTTTGCATTTATTTCAGCCCTAATTTTTATAATTTCTTTCCTTTTACTAATCCTCAGGTGCTTCATTTCTTCTTTTTCTAATTGTGTTAGGTGTAGAGTTAGATTATTTATTTGATTTATCTCCTGTTTCTTGAGGTAGGCTTATAATGCTATGAACCTTCCCCTCAGCACTGCTTTTAGTGAATTCCATAGGTTTTGGGTTGTTGTGTTTTATTTTTCATTCGTTTCTATGAATATTTTGATTTCTTTTTTTATTTCTTCTATGATTTTTGGTTATTCAGAAGTATGTTGTTTAGCCTCCGTATGTTTGTATTTTAATAGTTTTTTTTTCTGTAGTTGATATCTGTTCTTACCATACTGTGATCAGAAGAGATGCTTGAGATGATTTCAATTTTTTTGAACATAACAAGGCTAGATTTATGGCCCAGGATGTGATCTATCCTGGAGAAGGTTCCGTGTGCACGTGAGAAAAAGGTGAAATTCATTGTTTTGCAGTGAAACGTCCTATAGATCTCAATTAGGTCTAACTGGCCCATTGTATCATTTAAAGTTTGTGTTACCTTGCTAATTTTCTGTTTAGTTGATCTATCCATAGGTGTGAGTGGGGTATTAAAGTCTCCCTTCTTATCGTGTTTCTGTTAATTTCTCCTTTCATACTTGTTAGCTTTTGCCTTACATATTGTGGTGTTCCTATGTTGGGCTCATATATATTTATAATTGTTGTATCTTCTTCTTGGATTGACCCTTGATCATTATGTAGTATCCTTCTTTTTCTGTTTTCATGGCCTTTATTTCAGTCTATTTTATCTGATATGAGTATTGCTACTCCTGCTTTCCTTTGGTCTCCATTTGTGTGAAATATCTTTTTCCAGCCCTTCAGTTTCAGTCTGTATGTGTCCCTTGTTTTGAGGTGGGTGCCTGGCAGACAGCATATATAGGGGTCTTGTTTTTGTATCGAATCAGCCAGTCTTTGTCTTTTGGTTAGGGCATTCAACCCATTTACATTTAAGGTAATTATCAATAAGTATGATCCCATTGCCACTTACTTTGTTGTTTTGGGTTCGAGTTTATAAACCTTTTCTGTGTTTCCTGTCTAGAGAAGATCCTTTAGCATTTGTTGAAAAGCTGGTTTGGTGGTGCTCAATTCTCTGAGCTTTTGCCCGTCTGTAAAGCCTTTGATTTCTCCTTCATATTTGAATAAGATCCTTGCTGAGTACAGTAATCTGGGTGGTAGATTTTTCTCTTTCATTGCTTTAAGTATATCCTGCCATTCCCTTCTGGCTTGAAGAGTTTCTATTGAAAGGTCTGCTCTTATCCTTATGGGGATCCGCTTGTGAGTTATTTGTTGTTTTTCCCATGCTGCTTTCTATGTTTGTTCTTTGTGTTTGATCTTCATTAATTTGATTAATATGTGTCTTGGGGTGTTTCACCTTGGGTTTATCCTGTTTGGGACTTTGTGGGTTTCTTGGATCTGGGTGGCTATTAGGGAAGTTTTCAACTATTATCTCCTTAAGTATTTTCTCATGGCCTCTCTTTTTACCTTCTTTTGGCACCCCTATGATTCAAATGTTGGGGCATTTAACATTGTCCTACAGGTCTCTGAGGTTGTCCTCATTCCTTTTAATTATTTTTTTTCTTTTTTTCCTTTCTGTTTCATTTATTTTCACCATTCTATCTTCCATCTCACTTATCCTATCTTCTGCCTCATTTATTCTACTGTTGGTTCCCTCCAGAGTGCTTTTGATCTCAGTTATTGCATTATTCATTGGCTCTTTTTTAAATTTCTTATAGGTCTTTGTTCTTGCATCTTCTTAATCCTTTTCTCCAGACTATTTATCTGTAACTCCATTTTGTTTTCAAGATTTTGGATCATCTTTCTTATCATTATTCTGAACTGTTTTTCAGTTAAACTCCCAATCTCCTTCTCTTTTGTTTGGTTTGGTGGGCTTTTATCATGTTTATTTACCTGCTGAATATTTCTTTGCCTTTTCATCTTGTTTAGGTTGCTGTGTTTTGGGTGGCTTTTTTGTATGCTGGAAGTTTGTGGTTCCTCCCTGGGGGTGAGGTTGGATGAGTGGTTTATCAAAGTTTCCTGGTTAGGAAAGCTTGCATCAGTGTTCTGGTGGATGCAGCTGGATCTTTTCTCTCTGGAGTGAAATGAAGTGTCAAGTAGTGAGTTTTTAGGTGTCTATGGGTTTGGTGTGACTTTTGGTAGCCTGTATTTTTGTGCTCAGGGTTATGTTCCTGCGTAGTTGGAGAATTAGCTTGGTATGTCTTACTCTGAAACTTATTGGCTCTTGGGTGGAGCTTGGTTTCAGTGTAGGTATGGAGGCTTTTGGATGAGCTCTTGTCAGTTAATGTTGCCTGGAGTCAGGGGTTTCCTGGTGTTTTCAAGTTTTGGATTTAAGCCTCCTGCCTCTGGCTTTCAGTCTTATTCCTACAGTAGCCTCAAGACTTCTCCATCCACACAGCACTGATGATAAAACATCTAGGTTAATGGTGAAAATATTCTCCACAGTGGGGGACATCTAGAGAGGTTCACAGAGTTATGTGGAGAAGAGAAGAGAGAGGTGGGAGATAGAGGTGACCAGGAGGAGAAGAGGGGGAATCGAAAGGGGAGAGCACAATCTAGCCAGTAATCAATTCTCTATTTGCTCTCCACAGTCTGGAACACTCAGAGAGTTTCATGGAGTTCCATAGAGAAGAGAAGAGGAAGGAAGAAGACAGAGGTGACCAGGAGGAGAGGAGGGGGAGTCAAAAGGAGAGAGAATAATCTAGCTTGTGATCAGTTCCCTAAGTGTTCTTCACAGCCTGGAATGACCTAAAGATATTCACAGAGTTAAGTAGAGATGAGAGGGGGAAGGGAGGAGATAGAGGTGACCTGGGGGAGAAAAAGGAGAGTCAAAAGGGAAGAGAGCAATCAAGCAGTAATCACACTCCTAAGTAAAAATGGGTACTGAAGACTGGATTCTTAAAGGTACAGAATTGATAACAAAAACTGAAAAGCAAAGAGTAAAAATCTAGAGTAGAGGTTAGACTTTAAAAATACAATATTAAAACAAAAATTGCAAAAGTTGTTAAAAAATATGAAATTTGCTTTAAAAATAGTCTTTTTTAAACAAGATAATGCATTTTAAAAATGAAAACTAAAGGAGTAGTAAAGAACTTAAAATTTTTTAAAAAGTAAAAAAAAAAAAATAAAAAATAATAATAGTAAAACATATCTAGAAGTTTTTCTGGAGCTGTTGAGGACAGTGTGGGGTCAGTTCAGTTTTAGATAGTTCCTTGTTCCATCTTATACTTCTTCTCAAGGTCTACAGGTTCCTTCCAATGTAGCCAGTGCTAACTATAGGGTTTTAATCTGTTGCACATGTCACTTTCAAAGTGGTTCCCTCTTGTTTGTTTATTTTGGCTTCCTCTGTTTGCAAGTTTCTTTAGGATCTAACTTCCACCTTGACACAAGGGGGCGAAGGTGGTTATTTATTTAGGCTCACCTATGCAGTTGTACTGTGGGGAGGGAGGAACACTGCAAACCAATCTCACTGGCGTGTTTTGGGAATGCTTGCAGTGTCTGAACCACACTGGGTTTGCTCCTGCTCATGGCGTGTGCTTTCCCCAGTCTACACTGCTCAGGCTCCAGATTGCTCTGCAGGGAAACTGTCTAAGGCAGGCCCTGGGTTGTGTGAACTTCCTAGGTCTATGCTGCTCAGGTTCAGGTTCTTGGGTACTCCACAAAGGCACAGACTCAGTTGGGTCTGCGTTTTGTGCCCTCCCCAGGTCCGGGCAGCTCAGAAGACCAGGTGCTTGGTGAGCACACTATCCCCAGGTGCAGTGCATCACATCACCTCCCTGGTCCCAGCCACTCGGTTTCTTGGGTGTGCAGTGAGAGCACAGTTTCAGGTGTGCTGGGTGTCTCCTCTGGGGAGCTGATCTCTGGCTGCAACCCTCCTGATGGATGTCAACTGTCCAGGATCCTAGGAAGACTTGGTTAGCAACTGGGAGCCTGCTCACAGTTTGGTGGAGGATGCTGTCTCTGGGTCTGAGTTTGCTCCTTGCCTTTTGGCTCTGGCTGTTGCCGCCTGCCTCGATGGGCAGGGGGTGAGCTGGTCTGCTGCTGGCTAGCTCTCCTCTGGTACTTGCTCAGTCCTTTGCTCTGTAAGCGGGCCACAGAACAAAGTTAGAGCTTTTTGTGGGGACGTTCTTTCTTTTATTTATTTATTTTCTCTCTCTTAGGCTCTCCCAGAGTTTGGGTTTCTGTCTCATGTTAGCTCCTTCAGATTGTCCTCAGGGCATTCAGGCCTGGTCCTTACCCTAATCAATGCAGGCTGTGCCTCTCTGTTCAGCCCCTTCTTGCTGGTGGCAGATGTGAGCATCTGGGCTACTTCTCCACTAGGAGTTGCAGTTAGGCATGTAATCTGTGGGGTTTATTTATTTATTTTTTCCTCCAGGTTATGTTGCTCTCCAAGATTCCAGAAATTCCCACAGACCCGCCAGTGAGAGGGTTTCCTGGTGCTTGGGAAATTTTCCTCTTTTAAAACTCCCTCCCCAGGATGGGCATCCATCCCTAACTCTTTTGTCTCTCTTTTTATCTTTTGTATTTTGTCCTACCTTCTTTCAAAGACAATGGACTGCCCTTCTGAGTGCCTGGTGTCCTCTGCCAGCATTCAGATATCATTTTGTTGTATTCGCTCAGCGTTCAGATTATCTTTCAATGAATTTTTGGGGGAGAAGATGGTCTCCTCATCCTGTTTCTCCACCATCTTCTATTCTACCCTCCAACAATTTAAAAAATATATATATTCAGTCAGTTGAGAATATCATAAAATAAAAATAAGTATGCAGTTTTCTCAGGCTCTGATAAAATATTGAAAATATGATCTCATAGTTGTATATTTTGAACAAATAGCAATAGTTTCTAAACAGGCAATTAAAACATTTCAATGACATAAAGAGCTTTATTTTGTTTATAAAATTCTCCCAGATGTTGAATTTTGATGCTATTCTCTTACAAAATCAAAATCCAGACATTTTCACTTAAGTTTTATTCTATTATGTCTTAAGTCTTATAACTAGAGGATAAAAATAAGCCATAGTTTACAAGTGGCTGTCTAGTTTTCCCAGCACCACTTGTTAAAGAGGTTGTCTTTTCTCCATTGTATATTGTTGCCTCCTTTGTCAAAGATAAGGTGTCCATAGATGCGTGGATTTATCCCTGGGTTTTCTATTTTGTTCCATTGATCTATATTTCTGTCTTTGTGCCAGTACCATACTGTCTTAATGACTGTGTATAAGCAAGGTGAAAAGACAGCCTTCAGAATGGGAGAAAATGATAGCCAAGGAAGCAATGGACAAACAATTAATCTCAAAAATATACAAACAACTCCTGCAGCTCTATTCTAGAAAAATAAACGACCCAATCAAAAAGTGGGCCAAAGAACTAAACAGACATTTCTCCAAAGAAGACATAAAAATGGCTAACAAACACATGAAAAGATGCTCAACATCACTCATTATCAGAGAAATGCAATCAAAACCACAATGAGGTACCACTTTACACCAGTCAGAATGGCTGCAATCCAAAAATCTATAAGCAATAAATGCTGGAGAGGATGTGGAGAAAAGGGAACCCTCTTACACTGTTGGTGGGAATGCAAACCAGTACAGCCACTATGGAAAACAGTGTGGAGATTCCTTAAAAAACTGCAAATAGACCTCCCATATGACCCGGCAATCCCACTGCTGGGCATATACACCGAGGAAACCAGAATTGAAAGAGCCACGTGTACCCCAATGTTCATCGCTGCTTTGTTTACAATAGTCAGGACATGGAAGCAACATAGATGCCCATCAACTGATGAATGGATAAGAAAGCTGTGGTACATATACACAATGGAATATTACTCAGCATTAAAAAAAAAATTCATTTGAAGCAGTTCTACTCAGGTGGATGGAACTGGAGCCTATTATCCAGAGTGAAGAAAGCCAGAAAGAAAAACAACAATATAGTATACTAATGCATATATATGGAGTTTAGAAAGATGGTAGCGAGAACCCAGCATGAGAGACAGCAAAAGGAACGCAGACGTATAGAACAGACTCGTGGACTCTGTGGATGAGGGCAGGGGTGGGATGATTTGGGAGAATGGCATTGAAACATGTTAAGTATCATGTGTGAAATCAATCGCCAGCCCAGGATTGTTGCTCGGGGCTGCTGCACCGAGATTTCCCGGGGGGAAGGAGTCGGGAGGGAGGAGGGAGGGGGGTTCTGGAGGGGGAGCATATGTACACCCATGGCGATATCATGTCATTGTATGGCAAAACCAATTAAAAAAATAATAAGCCATATTGCAATAAATATATGAATATTTAAAGACAGTTATCCAGAAATAAGAACACACACCTTCATAAATCCAGTGTGAAAATAAGCTATTATTTGATAAGTATTTAATATGTATCATTCGGGAGGAGGGAGGGGGGGTTCTGGAGGGGGAGCATATGTACACCCATGGCAATATCATATCATTGTATGGCAAAACCAATAAAAAAAATATGTATCATTCCCTGATATTTCAGTTGGTAAGAATCTACCTGTAATGCAGTACACCCTGGTTTGATTCCTGGGTCAGGAAAATCCACTGGGGAAGGGATATTCTTCCAGTATTCTTGAGCTTCCCTTGTGGCTCATCTACCTGCAGTGTGGGAAACCTGAGTTCAATGCTTGCATTGGGAAGATACCATGGATAAGGGAAATGCTACTCACTCCAGTATTCTGGCCTAGAGAATTCCATGGACTACAGTCCTTTGGGTTGCAAAGAGTTGGACATAATTGAGCAACATTCACTTTCATTCTCTTATAGCAAGCATTTTGAACCCATTATCTCATTTACTATTTCAAAAATTCCTTGAGTTTGCTATAATCATCACCGTTTTGTGCGGAGGGGACCTATACCCTGAGGCCTGTGCTTTGGCAGGCTCAACTGTCCCTCTTCTGGACACACCCCTCTCCAAGGGGTAAAGGGTGTGAGGGCTCAGTGGTATGTGGCTGCCTGTAGTTCATGTTTCCTATCCCAGACTATGCTCTGAGGAAACCCAGATTCTGAAACTCTCTCCCCAAAATTACCCATGTTCACTTAGGTGTAACATGTGTATGTGGTTAGGTATGTGTAAGCCTCTTTCTGGTGTCCATTCTCCCAGTACTTACTATCTTGCAAACTTGGGGTGCACATGATGATGAAGGGGCAGCTGCTTGAAGCAATTATGGATGGAGATTGGAGGTTCTGGCTGAGGTATTCCTTACATCTTGAAAAAAGCTACAAGGTCTGAGACATAACTAGGTGTCCAAAAGAACTGGTAGGCTGAGGACCAGCTCCCCTAACCTACCACAAATGGCACTGAACTCTTCAGAGACTTCTTAAACAGAAAGCTGGCCTTGCAAGTTGTAATGGTGTACTGGGTTTACAATGGTAGAATAAAACATGCTATTTAGCAGTTTTTGAATTTTATTTATCACTTTTAAACTAGATATATGGAAATTAGGTGCCCATTGGTACTCCTGCCCCGCTATACAAATGAATTGATTGGGGCTTTGGTTAAGTCACTTTTTCAATTTCATGTAACTGGTGAATAGAAACTATAATGAAAATTCAAAGTATTTTAAAGCTATACATGTTACTCATTTTAATTTCTTACTTCCCAGAAATGAAATGATAAAGCCAAGCAGCAATAAATATTCAGGGTATGAGAAGAGTACAATGTTATATAATTTTGCTAATAAAAGGATATGTTATATATGTTTACTAGGGGCCACCAATATCTTAGCCCAAATATTTTGGTCATTTATCATTTTTATTGCAACTAATCTAATATCTCTTAAATTTTTAGTAAAACTGTACAAGTTCTTTGACCTTAATACCTTTTACTTAACAAAGGAACATTGTATCTCCAATGTTATATACAATGCCAAACACAAGAATAATTATTCAAAAATAATATGTCATCTCTTGAAAAGATATAAGCTTCTTGAAGATATTTATATCTGACTTAATATATCTTTATATGAATGAATTAAAGATTAAATGAAAAAAAAAATTTTAGTACTTACTTCTATAATTGTCTCTGAAATCATTAAAACCCTATAAGTAAAACAGTAAGCCTGGGCAAGGATTACAATAATTTCATTTTTTTTATCAGTAATTGATTATAAATTCATAAGTTTGAAGCAAATGTATCATCATTTGGTAATGTGATAAAAGGAAAAAAAATCCTCAATAGAGCAACTGTTTTTAAAAATGTAAATATCTTATTTTGTTCACATATTAAGATTAAATTTCATATCATTTTTCCATTTCTACCATTTAATATTTTAAACATATATTTTAAACATATATTATGTGTGGTCTTTCTACATATATTTAAATGAACTCAAGTTTCATCCAAGTTTCTTATCAAAAATTTTTAAAAGCAGAATGAGTTTCAACATATAGTAAAAATATTCTATCATTTAACATTATTAACAATTTGCTTTATCAAAGCATATAGAATCTCTGAAAAGTTCTGCATTTTAAACTATATTTAATGATTTGCTAAACACCAGGCTGGATGAAGCACAAGCTAGAATCAAGATTGCTGGGAGAAATATCAATAACCTCAGATATGCAGATAATACCTCCCTTATGGGAAAAGTGAAGAAGAACTAAATAGCCTCTTGATGAAGGTAAAAGGAAAGAGTGAAAAAGTTGGCTTAAAGCTCAACCTTCAGAAAACTAAGATTATGGCATCTGGTGCCATCACTTCATGGCAAATAGATGGGGAAACAGTGGAAAAAGTGACAGGATTTATTTTTGGGGGGGTCCAAAAATCACTGCAGATGATGACTACAGATATGAAATAAAAAGACGCTTACTCCTTGGAAGAAGGAAGGTTAAGACCAACCTAGACAGCACATTAAAAAAGCAGAGACATTACTTTGCCAACAAAAGTCCATCTAATTAAGGCTACGGTTTTTCCAGTAGTCATGGATAGATGTGAGATTTGAGCTATAAAGAAAGCTGAGGGCCGAAGAATTGATGCTTTTGAACTGTGGTGTCGGAGAAAACTCTTGAGGGTCCCTTGCACTGCAAGGAGATCAAACCAGTCCTAAAGGAAATAAGTCCTGAATATTTATTGGAAAGACTGACACTAAAGCTCCAATACTTTGGCCACCTGAGACGAAGAACTGACTCATTTGAAAATACCCTGATGCTGGGAAAGATTGAAGGCGGGAGGAGAAGGGGACGACAGGGGATTGAGATGGTTGGATGGCATCACTGACTCAATGGACATGAGTTTGGGTAAATTCCAGGAGTTGGTGATGGACAGGGAGGCATGGCATGCTGCGATCCATGGGGTCACAAAGTGTCAGACACAACTGAGTGACTGAATTGAACTGAATTTATTTTTATAGAGCTTTTTGTAAATATTATTTACATATGTTATTTGAAAATTTATTAACTAAATAAGTTGTATTTACAAAATATTAATCTAAAATATTTCAAAACTAACTCTAATTTCACAAAACCATTTCAGAATATTCCCATAATAGCTTTCAATCAAGTCAAGTTAATTGTTTTCATCTCGCATGTGTAATAGTTGTCTTGTTGTTTCTGGCTGTTGGAACATTTAAACAAAATTTTCAAAGTACATTTAAATCAACACACTGTCAAATTTATGCAAAATTTATGATTGCATCTCTGTGTTGGCTAACTGGTTTACCAACTCAGTTTGAATTTACTCTCAAATTAATACTGTCTCTGATTCTTTTATATACATTCTTCCATATTGTCTTTGAAATGTATTTCTGACATTGTCAACTTATCCTCTCTTGATGACATGTTTTAAGTATAATTTTTCCCTAAATAAAGCTTTTCTTGTAAATAAAATGCAAACAATGGTTACTCGTAGCTTTTCTGCCCACTGACATACATTTATATCTTTCAAACTGTAGCTGCAGATGTCAAAACAATGACATGCAGAGTGAAAAAGGGAAAAGAGATTTCTCCCTGATTCCTTTAAAAATAGACAGGAGTCATGGGAAATAAAGGCAACAGGGATTGCCCACAAACTGAATGTGTGTATAATAAAACTGAAAATAGTTAACCTATTTTTAAGGCAAACATGAGTCAGTTAATTATAATATCTCAGTGGTTTTGAAGCAAATCACAAAGGTCAGTGTTTCCAACCGGGAGTACAGATGGGAAACTTCTAAAGAACTGTTAAAAAATGTATGTGCTTAGGTTCCACCACAAGCCTACTGAATAAGCATCTCCTGGAATCCATAAGGAAATGAAACATGTATTATAGTTCAAGACTATTTAAATTATAACTTTAGGAGTGTTACATTTTATGTAGTCACTGACTGTGTCTATTGACTGGAAAATAAGACAGTCATATACATTATGAAGTTAAGTGTTATCCAAATAACAATGTCTTTAAAATCTCATTGTGATATTATAGTGGAAGCTGAGAAACCAATTCAATGTTGATATATGTTTCATTTTTTCAGGAAGTAAAATATCTTTTTCTATACCTGAACTTTCAAATGTATTTGACCTTGAGACTTTGGACAGAGTCATGTTGTGATTTCTGAAATCACTCAAGAAACTGCATTGCACTGAAATAGTAGCTTAACAAAAGTTCAATTGCAGCATTTCTCATCTATGAGTGTAAAGTCAGTTTGAGTAAAGCAAAATTATAGCACATAAGTCAATGCATTGTCTGATTATCTTCAAAACTATGGCTAGACAGAAAATTAGGCAAAATTCATTGACAATTCCTTGTTTGATGATCACTGCCTATAAGTCTCCCAGAAGGGCATCCTGACATTTTATTAATTTCTCAGATTCATAGAAACATGGATCATGAATTGAAGGCAATTTTAAGTAATTATCTGACCAAGACTATTCATAAAATAGCTAATATTTATTAAGTGCTTAATGGATGCCAGGCACTCTTCTCAGCACTTTAAATGGTTAAGCTTATTTAATTTTTCTCACCTCCTTGTGAAATACCTTTATTATTATCTCGCACTGTGGAGAAGGAAACTTATGTACAAAGAGCTTAAGTAAGGTTCCCACAGTTGCTCTGGTGGTAAGAGGTAGATCTGTCATTTGGACCCAGGCTGTCTGGAAGTTTTTGCACACAATGGTTATGCTGTGCTAAATGTTACTATATATACTTTCCACATGGCTAGAAAAACCCAGAAAAATTAATTGTTATACCAAGGTTGAGTGATGTGAATCTGGCGTTTCCTTTCACTACATGCTTGACGCTGTAACACACTACCTCTCTCATTAATCCTCTATCTCAAGCACTGACTGTATCATCCAAGATATGGACATCCTCCCCGCCACCTTGGCTGTACTACAGCACTGAAGATTTGTCATTTTCATTCTTGTATGCCCGGCATTGAAACATACCTGTCCCGAGTTTCTAGTTTCTAGCCCTCAGAGCTTCATTGCCTTCAAAAAAGAGACTTTGGATATACCGCTATTATTAAGAAAATAAAGGCAGAACTATTTATTCATAAAGAAGCAAATACACATTCTAAACACAAACTTCTGGACTTTGTTATCATGGTGAATAAAACATGCTTAGCAACAAGGTAATTCCTTCAGAGAGTTATCTCTCTGTTGTTATTGTTATTGATCTCTGGCTGGTGGTGGAGAAAAATGAGCATTTCCTGGTTCTAAGCAACTGGTACTACTATCTCTTGAGGCCTGGAATAACAATGTTGTTTTCAAATGAATGGTTAAGAAACCAAAGGGAAAGTGTGAGGGTTTCTCAGAACTCTGGAAGAACAGATTGAATAAGGATCTTATTTCAAGGTACTGTCCAATGCCTTTTTGTTGTTGTTGTTGTTGATTTATGAAAAGCTCATGCTATTTAGTCACTTACTTATTTTATTTTGCCATTATTCCAAATACAAATTTTCTATATTAAGTCATTCTTCTTGGTTTTAAATATACTAATTTAATACAAGATATCTAGAAAATACATTTTTCATTGCAGATAATGTGGACTTTTCATCCTTTTCTTTGTTTCAAATGAGGTTTATAATATATAATTAATAACTATTTATGATATATATTAGCAATTTTAACATATTACACACATTTTATAAGTATTTTTGCTTTTCTGCTCATCTTCTATTTTCAATTTATATGTTCTTATGTATAGTTTAATATTTTATAGCCCCAAACAGATTGTATTTTTCTTGATTTCAAACACAGAAGCTCCCTTCCTCTTTTGGGACTGGATGAATATTTACCTACATCATCTTTTAGTAATTTTTATTTAATTTCTTAACATTTATCTCATAAATCCATCTTGAATGTGTCCTGTTGGATTGTGGCCATTTGCTTTATCTGCAGATTTTTTTCCTCCATTGTACTCCATAGAGACAAAGAAAAGAAAACAACTTATAGCTTTTATCTTGTCTTTTATTTGCAGATATCTTTATTTATAGAAGTACTGTAGCTAAATCTGAAGTTTATATGAAAAATTGTTTCTAATGTATTATCTGAGACTGAAAAAAAATACTTTTGTAGTTGAGGAGCTACTTATTCTTTACATTTTGAAGTTGAGGGGAAAGTTTGAAAATGTTCTACTTTAAATTCATTGACATGCATGTGATTATTTAATGCAACAATATGTAAAGGGAATATTTCAATTGGAAGTAAAACACTTTATACTACTTATCTATACCTAAAGATTTTTTCTGGCAGAAAACATAAATTTATTATATTACAGCATATTAATTTGGTAAATTTGTTTTTGTTGTTCAGTTGCTTGGTTGTTTCTGACTCTTTGTGTTGAAATGGTGATGCCACTCAACCATCTCATTCTCTGTCACCCTCTTCTCCTGCCTTCAATTCTTCCTAGTGTTAGATAGTTAGAATAGGAAAGAATGGCAGTGGCTAAAACAGAAGGAAGGGAAAAGCCTGCAAAAATAGACAAAGGAAGGTCCGAGGATCAGAGTGAGGACCTCAGGTAGAACAAACAACACTCCTGGCTAGCCCAATGTACATAGGGCAGGCCCAGGGAGAGGAAAAATATATGTAAACAAAAGGAGCCAAAGGGCAGGAGGTCTCTCCCTCTATCCCACATGCTGGGGTGCTCTTCTCTTCACATCTTTGGGTCGACATGCCCTCATGACTTGAGGATGGATTTTCCTGCTCTTTGCTAAACAAAATAGAGCTGTAACACAGAGCTGTAACACTGATTGCCTAAGAGCTATAACATGGTCTGTTTGAGACCTGAGAGCTATAACACAGTCTGTTCAAGACCCGAGAGCTGTGACCCGCCGAGGGCTTTAATGTCTGTCACTCCAAATCTTTGCTGTGATGAGACAGAACTGAGGAGCATACACTCGCCTGACACTAGCATCAGAATTTCTTCTAATGAGTCAACTCTTTGCATCAGGTGGCCAAAGTGTTGGAGCTTTAGCTTCAGCATCAGTCCTTCCAATGAATATTCAGGGTTGATTTCCTTTAGGATTTACTGATTTTATCTACTTGCTATCCAAGGGACTCTCAAGAATTTTCTTCAGCACCACAGTTTGAAGGCAGAAATTATTTAGTGCTCAGCCTTCTTTATGGTCCAACTCTCACATCTGTACATGACTACTGGAAAAATCATAGCTTTGACTATATGGACTTTTGAAAGCAAAGTGATGTCTCTACCTTTTAATTTGTTGTCTAGGTTTGTCATAGCTTTCTTTCCAAGAAGCAAATGTCTTTTAATTTTATGGCTGCAGTCACTGTCCACAGTGATTTTTGAAGCCAAAGAAAATAAAGTCTGTCACTGTTTCCCTTTCTATTTGCCATGATGTGACAAGACCAGATGCCATGATCTTACCTTTTTGAATGTTGAGTTTTAAGCCAGCCTTTTCATTCTCTTCTTTGACCTTCATCAAGAAACTCTTTGGGTCCTCTTCACTTTCTGTCACCGTGCAGGTGGTGTCATCTGCATACATCAAGATTGAATCAACTCAATCTTGATTCCAGCTTGAGTTTCATCCAGTCCACCGCTTCATTTGATATGCACTGCATATAAGTTAAATAAGCAAGGTGACAATATACAGCCTTGACACACTCCTTTCCCAATTTGGAACAAGTACTTTGTTCCATGTCCAGTTCTAACTGTTGCTTTTTGACCTGCATATAGGTTTCTCAGGAGAGAGGTAAGGTGGTCTGATATTCCCATCTTCTTAAGGGTTTTCCACAGTTTGTTTAACTCACACAGTCAAAGGCTTTAATGTAGTCAATGAAGCAGTAGTAGATATTTTTCTGGAATTCCCTTGCCTTTTCTATGATTCAGTTGATGTTGGCAATTTGATCTCTGGCTCCTCTGCCTTTTCTAAATCAATCTTGTACATCTGGAAGTTCTCAGTTCATATACTGTTGAAGCCTAGTTTGAAGCATTTTGAGCATTACCTTGCTAGCATGTGAAATGAGTGCAATTGTGCAGTATTTTGAACATGCTTTGCCATTATCCTTCTTTGGGATTGGAATGAAAACTCACCTTTTCCAGTCCTGTGTTGCCACCATTAAATTATCCGAATGAATCATTTTGTGATCAAATAATCTTGCATTCTTATAAAGCTACTCATCTATTATTTTAAAATAAGACTAAAATAAGGCTTAAGAAAGTACTCCACCTTCCTACCAAAGTATGTACTCTGTAAACATTATCATTGTGATCTATTGCTGAGAAAACTTTTATATTTCTAAGAAATTGCTCTCTGTCTCCCTTTTCCCAACCACATATATTCCCTCATGCTAGAGTCTCTGGCACAGTATCTGGTGTCTGGTTTCCATTTTAAAGAAAATAATGAAAATAAGAGCCATAATTCATGGCTTCTATCCCTCAAATAGTCTTTTAAAAATCATATCCACTTACTGTCCAAAAATATGATGTACCGATATTTTAGGACTGTCACATTCTTATTGACTCTGTTGACTGAAACATATATTTCAAAAAAGATAATTTGCTTCTGCCCAAACACATTTGGAAAGTTAAAATATTTAGATACACTCTAAACAGCTGCACTGAAATTTAAAAGAAAGTTCTTTTTTTCCTTTTGTGCAAAGTGGTTCACAAAAATTCTGTAATATTTCTACAAAATTGGAGGGAAGTTAAAACAATTATACAGATTAATTTAGGAAAACAAACTGCTTTTTAGGAAGAAAATGATTGCTTAGATTTCCATTATCCAACTTAGCTATCTATATGTAAATCCTCCAGAAAACTGCTTATACCTTTCCTTTCTTTCAATATTTATGTTAGTGTTTTATATTTAAAGGCAATTTTCTTGTAGCAAAATGTGACAGTATGTTAAGAGAGAAAATGAATACATTCACATTGGTAAAAAACAAATTTATGCTGATATTTCATACCTCAACAATGAAAGTGAGCTACATTAAGTTTACATATAATTTAACTAGTTAATTTACAGAAACACCTCTCTGTAATAGAAAATGTTTCATTTCACAGTATTTTTTTTCCTCAAAATTGTATTATTTAAATGACTAGTTTTAAGATTTTAATATTTGGTCTTAATTATCATATATACCATTAGAATTATCTGTAATTTGGTTGTGTTTTAATTTAGGGAAGATCAACTTACACAGACATAATGAAGCTAAACCCAATGGAATGTACTTGTTAGAGCTTAAGAAGAGGTTTAGTTAGTGATATTGTACCTTAGATGGTATCCATAATAAAAATTACATATTATAATGTAAATATGTAAATAAATTTTGCAAGCTACTTCAGAGACTATTCAGCTTTCAAGAGGGTAGAGAAATGTTTTTACATTTATGTTTTGACTTTATTAATGAGAATTCATAAACAAAAAAGAAAATAAAATTTATAAACACAATTTATATTATAAGAAAGATCTCTAGTAAAATAATAATTTATCTGAATATTACTTTGTTTTTTTCTAATTTTATGTTGGTTTTAGATGAAATTAAAACATCTATAATCTCTTAGAAAAATAAAATATTTCTTTACAAATATGTGATGATATTTTTTTGCTAGCTAGGAACTCTTTATTTCTAGTTAGTCTTCTGAACTTTGCATTACATTCTGACTATGGTTTGTTTATATATATATATATATATATATATAGAGAGAGAGAGAGAGAGAGAGAGAGAGAGCATGTGTAAGAAAGAGAAAAGTTTGTCTTCAATATAAAATTATAATTGTTGCTTTTATATTTACTAATACTGAGATTTATTTCATTTGGTGAGTGTTTCTGATGGATCCCGACTAATTATATTACATTCTTTTTATCAGCCCTAACTAGATGTTAATGTCTTGATCTATAGATGATTTATTAATTGTATGTGTGATTGCAGATTAATACATTTTTTATATTTCCTGGCATTTTAATTGATGACATAGTGGTTTATTTTTCAGGTTAGTAGTAGTATTCATTTTAAAATTTTAAGCTTTCACATATCTTGATGTATCATCCTTATTTTTAGTCTCTACTTCTTAAATAATTTCTACAACTTGAAAATTGTTCAAAGCTTTTTGCTGTATTATTTATATTCTGATGTACTATGCAACATGTACATGGGCATAATCAATTCAGAGAAAATCCACCAGGGTCAAAGATCATATGCATAAAAACCCATCTCAATTCTCATGAGCTACCTAGACTCATGCTTGTCCAATTTTCACCAGTGTATCCTGAGAGAAAGTATGTTTGAGGAGCAAATGTATTTTATAAGTTAATGCTCAGTAAAGGATTCTATTTAGAGTTTTGATGGTAAGAAAAGTATACCAGTGGCTATTTGATTGTTCCAAAGATTTTCTCCTTACATACTTTCGTTCGTCTTGTTTTTAGATGAATCAGTAATGCAAGTAGTATTTTAAGAAAGCAATCATATATTAATGATTTCATAGTCCATAATTACTCATTATGACAAAAGCTAAATATCTATGGTTTAATAGAGGAAATCAACCATTCATAGTTATACTGCTTAAGATATATCAACCGTATCTGTTGACTTTTGATCAAAAATGATCTGAAAGTGACTACCTGAGGCATAATTGTGGATCAATACTTAGTAAGTGTTTTGAATTATCAGAAACCAATGTAAATCTCTTTCTTAGGTCACATTTAATTATTCTTTGGTGATAGGTCCTTATGAATTTCTCTTCTTTTTTTTTTTTTATTGTTTTTGCCATACAATGTCATGATATCACCATGGGTTTACATATGCTTCCCCTCCAGAACTCCCCTCCCTCCTCCCTCCCCCCCGGGAAATCTCGCTGCACCAGCCCCGAGCATCAATCCTGGGCTGGCGATTGATTAGACATATGATAATTAACTTGTTTCAATGTCCTTCTCCCATATCATCCCACCCTTACCCTCATCCCCAAAGTCCACGAGTCTATTCTATACATCTGCGTTCCTTTTACTGTCTCGCATGTTGGGTTCTAAATAAGCAGAATCAAATTTTGTACAGGGCTGTACCTGGCCATAGAAGATAAATCTAACATTTCAGTGGCAATACCCATTTTGTTTGAAAATACATCAATTCCCATGGTTATGAAAATAATTGGAAGAATTAAAGTTGCTCTGTCTTGGTAATATTAAGAAGCACATCCTGATATCCATCATATTCAGACACAGCTTTTGCTTTATGAGGCAACTAATATGAGAATTATATAGTTCTTGCTCTGAGAAGAATAGATAGCATTAGGCAAAGGAGGCTGCTCTCACAAAATAATTGCAGAATTTGTTGGAAAAAGAAAAAACCTGAAATATTAACAATTATTTTTCCTTAAAACATTGGAACTCTCATTTTATTTATACTGCCAGTAAAAGAACCATAGATCAAAATGAAGAGTTTATAAAACGATTGCTAGTTTAAATCAAAGTGCTATTTTCCTTTGTTGTTTTAACAGTGCTTAGGTTCTAAGAACAAAAGAACATAACTTCACAGTTCAGCTCAGTGACTCAGTTGTGTCTGATTCTTTGCAACCCCATCGACTGTAGCACGCCAGATTCCTTGTCCATTATCAACTCCCAGAGGTTGCTCAAACTCAAGTCCATCAAGTCAGTGATGCCATCCAACAATCTCATCCTCTGTCATCCCCTTCTCCTCCACTTCAATATTTTCCAGCATCTGGGTCTTTTCCAATGAGACAGTTCTTCACATCAGGTGACCAAAGTAATGGAGTTTCAGCTTCAGTTTGATCTCCTTGCTGTCCAAGGGATGCTCAAGACTCTACTTATAGCTCCTCCATTTACAGTCTTTATTAATATTTTTTTAAAAAAGCAAGCAAAATCATACCTTTCATTTATCATCTATTTAAGTAATTCTGTTTCTAGAAATATCATTTTAAATGTTTGAATATATAATTTAAAATTTTCATTTCAATTTTAAGTATCACTAAATGAGAAGTTCAACTTGTTATTATTTTAACTCTCTTTTTATAGCTGGCTACTCTGTTTTGTTTTGTTTTTGACATTATGACTTTTAGAAATTTAAGTTAAAGATCTTTATCTTATTTTGCAAAGATTAGATGTGGTTAAAAAGTAGACATACAAAATGTAGTGTCTTGCCAAAAGTAAGATAGTGCTATTATTTGTAACAAGTCTGCACTGGGGATTCTAGATTTGAAGCTCCTCATCTGTGGTTGCCTTGCTCCATGTGGTTGCACAGGGGTCCAGGCTGTCAAAGTGTGGACTGTATTCAACTGTGGCTGTTGAGGTCACCACAGTTATCTCCATGCTGACCAGCTGGAAAGGGGAAGGAGTATAGAGAAGATCATAGGAAAGGTTCTTAGAGACCAGGCCAGAGAGCAGGAGACATCATTTCCACTTTAGGAGACCACCCCAACTCAGTTTGCTTGCCTCTTTCTTGAATTCTGCATTGAAATTCCCATATACTGAGAATCACCTTAATTATAAACAAGATGGTTAGCTATCTGATTTCCATTTACATTCTATTGTGGAGAATTTAGCCACAAGATTACACATAATGAAGAAGGCAATGGCAACCCACTCCAGTACTCTTGCCTGGAAAATTCCATGGAGGGAGGAGCCTGGTAGGCTGCAATCCATGGGGTCATGAAGCATCGGACATGACTGAGTGACTTCACTTTCACTTTTCACTTTCATGCATTGGAGAAGGAAATGGCAACCCACTCCAGTATTCTTGCCTGGAGAATCCCAGAGACGGAGGAGCCTGATGGGCAGCCGTCTATGGGGTCGCACAGAGTTGGACACGACTGATGTGACTTAGCAGCAGCAGTTACACCTAAAGGCTAGAAAACTCAGATATACCTAGCTCTGTGGTTAAGAGGAGGAGGATTTGAGGTTTGATGGACTGCTGGCAAGGTACTCCACGAAGAACTTTGTTTTATTAATTTTTAAAGCAAAGCCTCTAGCTTACTACTTGGCTTAGAGTAGGATGTAAATATATACAGGTAAAATGAAAATAATGGCACTGCAATTTTATTGCTCCTCTTAACTTAAAAAATGGCAAAGCTGAACATAGACATCACTTTTTTTTTTTTGATTGGAAGTATGTGCTTGTTTAGTTGCTCAGCAGTGCTCGATTCTTTGTGACCCCATGGACTGTGGCTCACCACACTCCTCTGTCCACAGAGATTCTCCAGGCAAGGATACTAGAGTGGGTTGCCATGCCCTTCTAAGGATCTTCCCAACCCAGGGATCAATCCCAGGTCTCCCACATTGCAGGTGGCTTTTTAACCATTTGAGATACCAGGGAAGTTGATTCAAATATCATGTTAACTGCAGGTGTCCAGCAGAATGATTCAGATATAGGTATATATTGTTTTTCCGGTTTATTTCCCTCATAGATTATTACAAAGTATTGAGTATAATTCCCTGTGCTAGGCTTCTCTGTCCATAAGATTTCCCAGGCAAGATTACTGGAGTGGGTTGCCATTTTTTTTTTTTTTTCTCCCAGAGATCATCTCAACTCAAGGATCAAAGTCTCAGACTCATATCCCCTGCATTGGCAGGTGTAATCACTGAGCCACCAGGGTATTATGCATAGTAGTGTCTATATGTTAATCCCAATCTCCTAATTTATGTCTCCCCAGCTTCCCCTTTGGTAACTATATGTTTGTCTCCTAGATGCATGGCTTTTTTGTATGAAGCTCTGGTAAAAGCCTTTGTTCAAGAAAAAGAAATATTTATCTAATATGATTACTTGGTACTATTAACACAGTCAGCTCTCTATCCATATGCACATTCTTCTTTGTCTCAATCAGCTTGTCTTCTTTTTAACAAAGTAAGAAAATGTCTTTTCCTTAGATGGACTATTCAAAATTATACTTAATTGCCTTCTCTTCTTGTGACTTTGAAAGCTCACCTAATTTTAGCTGAATATGTAAGACTTAATTGGCCAGATGCTCTAGTAAAAAGAACAAGGATACTGGATTTAGTGAATTTAGTGTTTAAGTGTTATCTCTTAGCAGGTAAATAGTATTAAGCATGACACTTAAACTGCCTGAACGTCAATTTCATTATCCCTCAGTTTAAAATATTAATGTGTTTCCGACCTATACCAAAAGGTTATATTGAAGGTAAAACTGGACAATGTAAACAGAATACTTATGAATGGTAAAGTGTTATGAGAGCATTTGTTCCCCTAAACCACAATGTCTACTTATGGGGCTACGTAAAGCACCATGTCTGAATTTTAGAACTATGATTGAATGCAAGTTTTAGAAATCTGTTAGCAATCCCTCCTAACTGTAGATGAAAATAACTAATAAATCATCATGTTGTTGTGATCTTTGTTATTTCCTAATAAAAAAAATTACTTCACTGCATATTGACAGAGAAAGTTAGATTGAGAAGTTTTACAAGTTGCCTCCAGACATAATACATACTTAAATTATAGAATGGTGACCTTTGAGAAAAAATATTCAAAGTGATAACTTTGTCCATGAAAGATAAAATTATTTGCTTATTGAAAAAGTGTTAAGATAAATATACATATGGATATATAATTGATGATGATGTAAACTGAAGGACAGATTTTAGTCAGTCCATAAGATAAACATTTTTATGTCTCAATCCCTTTACATGTGAATTGGCCAGAAACACTTTAAGAGTTCTTTGTTCTTGGTGGTAATATAAAGGAAGCTGAAGGAGCAGATAACAGAAGTTCACTAGGAAAAGCAGGGGTAGACTTAGAGCACTGGATTTTAAACTTTGTCTCTTGGGCAACTCAGAATGCCTCAGATGCTAGGCAGAGACTGAAAGTGGAAACACAGCAGCCAAACTCAAGATCTGCCCTTCTATCTCAGCCATATTAGTTTTGTTTTTATTCTGATCAAGATATATTGTAAAGAGATTCCACTTCATTAAAGAGATTTGAAAACTATTTTTATAATTTTTTTATTTTACTTTTTATGTGAATATTTCATATGTTGCAGAAATTAGAACAGTGCCAAGCAAATGTCTGAGAAAGAGAGAAGAGGCCTACTGAAGTGATAGAGAATACATTTTTATAGTAAACATGTATCTAGGGAATATTCTGAACTGAAAAAATAGCAGTGTAAACAAAATACTGATAAAATATTGGCAATAAAAAGTCACAGAGTTGAACATATAGTCAACTGATGCTGACACAGTATAAGAAGAGAGCCCTAAAGAAATATATGAAATGAGATAATGCCCTTGTTCAGACTAACCATGTTACTTGCCATGGTCACCATCACCTATAGATGAAATACCCACCTGTTAGAGGTGCCAGATGGTTGGAAGTATCAGTGGAAATAGTAAGAAACTAAAGTGCTGCTATAGCAAGATTAATTACATTTTGAGTTAATAATATCAGTAATTAACATTGAAAGAGCACTTCCTGTGAGCCAGATACCTTCTTAAAAACTTAAACTCAGTATCTCATATCAGTTCAGTTCAGTTCAGTTACTCAGTGATGTCCAACTCTTTGAGACTCCATGAATCACAGTACACCAGGCCTCCCTGTCCATCACCAACTCCCGGAGTTTATCCAAACCCATGACCATCGAGTAAGTGATGCCATCCAGCCATCTCATCCTCTGTCTTCCCCTTCTCCTCCTGCCCCCAGTCCTTCCCAGCATTAGGGTCTTTTCCAATGATTCAACTCTTCGCATGAGGTGGCCAAAGTATTAGAGTTTCAGCTTCAACATCAGTCTTTCCAATGAACATCCAGGACTGATTTCCTTTAGGATGGACTGGTTGGATCTCCTTGTAGTCCAAGGGACTCTCAAGAGTCTTCTCCAACACCACAGTTCAAAAGCATCAATTCTTCCACTCTTAGCTTTCTTCACCATCCAACTCTCACATCCATACATGACTACTGGAAAAACCATAGCCTTGACTAGATGGACCTTTGTTGGCAAAGTAATGTCTCTGCTTTTTAATATGCTATCTTGGTTGGTCATAGCTTTCCTTCCATGGAGTAAGCATCTTTTAATTTCATGGCTGCAATCACCATTTGCAGTGAATTTGGAGCTCAAAAATATAAAGTTTGACACTGTTTCCACTGTTTCCCTATCTATTTCCCATGAAATGACGGGACCAGATGCCATGATCTTAGTTTTCTGAATGTTGAGCTTTAAGCCAATTTTTTCACTCTCCTCTTTCACTTTCATCAAGAGGCTCTTTAGTTCCTCTTCACTTTCTGCCATAAGGGTAGTGTGGTCTACATATCTGAGGTTGTTGATATTTTTCCCAGCTTGTGCTTCTTCCAGCATTTCTCATGATGTACTCTGCATATAAGTGAAATAAGCATGGTGACAATATACAGCCTTGACGTACTCCTTTTCCTGTTTGGAACCAGTCTGCTGTTCCATGTCCATTTCTAATTGTTGCTTCCTGGCCTACATACAGGTTTCTCAAGAGACAGGTTAGGTGGTCTGGTATTTCCATCTCTTTCAGAATTTTCCACAGTTTATTGTGATCCACACAGCCAAAGGCTTTGGCATAGTCAATAAAGCAGAAATAGATGTATTTCTGAAACTCTCTTGCTTTTTCGATGATCCAGCAGATGTTGTCAATTGGCAGCAGCCGAGATGAGCTACCCCACGTCCGAGGTCAAGGGCATGATTGAGAGGAGGTACCCCACCTCCAAGGAGTGGTGGCTATCAGGTGCAGATGGGCTGAGAGGAGCTACTCCACTTTCAAGGTAAGGAGTGGTGGCTGTAAGGAGAGAACCCTCTTCTAAGGTAAGGAGTAGTGGCTGCGCTTTGCTGGAGCAGCCGTGAAGAGAAACCCCATATCCAAGGTAAGAGAAACCCAAGTAAGACAGTAGGTGTTGCTAGAGGGCATCAGAGGGCAGACACACTGAGACCATAATCACAGAAAAGTAGTATCCCATATATATATAATCCCATATGTTGAAAAGTAGAATACATTTTACAGTGTGGATTTTTTCCCAAGATCCCACAAGTGGTAAATTGTAGAGTAAGAATTTGAATCAGTTGGACCAATGTTTATAATTTCTTTACAGTACTTTAATTCCTTTTATATTCATGAGCAATTTCAATATATTCCTTCAAAATAAAATTATTGTCTTTTATTCAATCTCCTTAGATGCAACATGCAATAGTTCTTTATAGTTTTAAGAAAACATATTAAAAAAAAGTTGTCATTTTTGATCAATTTTTAATTGAGTGTTCAAAGACAGCATAAGCTCAGAGTTTACTTTTAGGATGGCCTAGTTAAAATCCTAAATCCATCTCTTTTTTCCATTCTTATATGTATTATGAGGACAAGAAAATCCACTGTGAAGGATGGTTTTAAGGGGTAGATGATGCCCTATATAAAAGTGCTTAGCTGTGGGCTGATTATTGGCTTTGCAATTGTTTATTCCCCTTGATTTCTATTTCATATTCACAATATCTTTGCCATTTACATTTACATGTATACATTTATATATAAACCCTTATGGAAGTTATTTAGAGCTATTGTTTATTCTTAAAATTCTGAATAGAATTCAGACATAGATAACTCCTAATTGTCTCCTAACAGATAAGATTTTCATATCAATTGGATGAATACCATAGATTCTTTGGTCTGTGGTCTGATACTGTTTTAAAATATTAACATTTTCTTAGGTCTCAGAAATATTCTGATAGCAGAAACCCTATCCCATTTAGGAAGATGAGAGGAGAAGGTGTCTGTACTCACTGGTCTTGGTTGTTACATCATATTTTGCAGAGAAAAATAAAAGGTAATATTGAATTTTGACATTCAAAAGTTCTAAACAAAAGGCAATCTTTCCCTTCCACAGATGAAATCAGACTCTAGAAGATGAAAGCAAAGGGCAAGAATCAGATATATTTAGATGCTGATGAAAGTCCCCTAGGGGAAGTTCTGGAAATGATTTTGTAACTCACAATGAAGTCAAAACCCAAAGACAGGATGAAACCCTCAGTTAAATTTTGGAGTCTGTACAGAGGAATTCTGAGCATTGTTTCCCAAATAGAATTGAGAAAATCATCCAGTTTCCAGAATCCCCTCACAACTTGTGTGATTCAGTAACAACAGACTACATATGTTATGGCATGGTCATCTGTCTGAATTTACTACAGACCCATAGTTACATAAGCATGCTCAAAAATTTCCCATTATTTACCAAAAGGGTGTCAGTATTGAATGGAGAGTGTCTGTACATTTTAAGAGTTTTGTAGTCAGGATAAGGAGACCACTGAGTAATACGTATAGACTGTTGACCAGATAGGAAATAGGACACTGAGGAATTCAGAAGATACATACAATGAATGATTTTTTAAATTAAGTTATTTATTATAATTGGAGGCTAATTACTTTACAATATTGTGGTGGTTTTTGCCATACATTGACATGAATCAGCCATGGGTGTACATGTGTCTCCCATCCTGAACACCCTCTAACCTCCCTCCCCATCCCATTCCTCTGTGTTGTCCTAGTACATTGGCTTTGAGTGCCCTGTTTCATGCATTGAACTTGGACTGGTCATCTATTTCACATATGGTAATATACATGTTTCAATATTATTCTCTCAAATCATCCCACCCTCACCTTCTCCCACCAAGTCCAAAAGTCTGTTCTTTATATCTGTGTTTCTTTTGCTTTCTCACATATAGGGTCATCGTTTCCATCTTTCAAAATTCCATATATAACTGTTCATATACTGTATTGGTGTTTTTCTTTCTGACTTACTTCACTCTTTATAATAGGCTCCAGTTTCATCCACCTCATTAGAGCTGATGCAAATATGTTCTTTTTAATAGCTGAGCAATATTTCATTGTGTATATGTACGACAGCTTTCTTATCCATTCGTCTGCCAATGGACATCTAGGTTGCTTCCATGTCCGGGCTATTGTAAACAGTGCTGCGATGAACATTGGGGTACGTGTGTCTTTTTGAATTCTGGTCCCCTCGGTGTGTATGCCCAGCAGTGGAATTGCTGGGTCATATGGCAGTTCTATTTCCAGGTTTTTAAACAATCTCCACACTGTTCTCCATAGTGGCTGTACTAGTTTGCATTTTCAACAACAGTGTAAGAGGATTCCTTTTTCTCCACATGCTCTCCAAGATTTATTGTTTGTGGACTTTGATAGCAGCCATTAAGACCAGTGTGAAATGACACCTCATCGTGGTTTTGATTTGAATTTCTCTAATAATGAGTGATGTTGAACATATTTTCATGTGTTTGTTAGCCATCTATATGTCTTCTTTGGGGAAATGCCTGTTTAGTTCTTTAGCCCACTTTTTGATTGGGTTGTTTATTTTTCTGGTATTGAGCTGCATGAGCTGCTTGTATATTTTTGAGTTTAATTCTCTGTCAGTTGCTTTGTTTGATATCATTTTCTCCCATTCTGAAGGCTGTCTTTTCCTTTGTTTATAGTTTCCTTAATTGTGTAAAAGCTTTTAAGTTTAATGAAGTCCTATTTGTTTATTTTGCTTTTATTTCCATTAGTCTGGAAGGTGGGTCATAGAGGATCTCGCTGTGATTTCTGTCACAGAGTTTTGCCTATGCTTTCCTCTGGGAGTTTCATGCTTTCTGGTCTTACATTTAGATCTTTAATCCATTTTGAGTTTATTTTTGTGTATGGTGCTAGAAAGTGTTCTAGTTTCATTCTTTTACAAGTGGTTGACCAGTTTTCCCAGCACCACTTGTTAAAGGATTATCTTTTCTCTATTGTATATTCTTGCCTCCTTTTTCAAAGATAAGGTGTCCATAGGTATGTAGATTTATCTCTGGGCTTTCTATTTTGTTCCATTATTTTATATTTCTGTCTTTGTGTTAGTACCATACTGTCTTGATGACTGTTGTTTTGTAGTATAGTCTGAAGTCAGGCAGATTGATTCCTCCAGTTCCATTCTTCTTTCTCAAGATTGATTTGGCTATTTGAGTTTTTTTTTTTTTTAATTTCCATACAAATTTTGAAATTATTTGTTCTAGTTCCATGAAAAATACCGTTGGTAGCTTGATAGGGATTGCATTTAATTTATAGATTGCTTTGGGTATTATACTCATTTTCACTATGCTGATTCTTCTGATCCATGAACATGATATATTTCTCCATCTATTTGAGTCATCTTTTATTGTTTTCATCACTGTTTTATAGTTTTATATATATAGGCCTTTTGTTTCTTTAGGTAGATTTATTCCCAAGTATTTTATTGTTTTCACTGTATTGGTGAATGGGATTGTCTCCTTAATTTCTTTTTCTGTTTTTTCATTGTTAGTATATAGGAATGCAAGGAATTTCTGTGTATTAATTTTATATCCTGGAACTTTACCATATTCTTGATTAGCTATAGAAATTTTCTGCTGGTATCTTTAGGATTTTCTATGTAGAAGATCATGTCATCTGCAAACAGTGAGAGTTTTACTTCTTTCCCATTCTGGATTCCTTTTATTTATTCTTCTTTGATTTCTGTGGCTTAAACTTCCAAAACTGTGTTAAATAGTAATGGTGAGAGTGGGCACCCTTGTCTCGTTCCTGACTTTAGGTAAATGTTTCTAATTTTTGCCATTGAGATAACGTTTGCTGTGGGTTTAACATATATAGTTTTTATTATGTTGATAAATGTTCCTTCTATGCCTGCTTTCTGGAGAGTTTTCATCATAAATGGGTGCTGAATTTTTTTCAAAGGCTTTCTATGCATCTCTTGAGATAATCATATAGTTTTTATCTTTCAATTTGTTAATATGATGTATCACATTGATTGATTTGCAAATACTGAAGTATCCTTGCATCTCTGGGAAAAAGCCCATTTGGTAATGATGTAGGATCTTTTTAATATGTTGTCAGATACTGTTTGCTAGAATTTTGTTGACATTTTTTGCATCTATATTCATAAGTGATATTGGCCTACAGATTTCTTTTTTTGTGGCATCTTTGTCTGGTTTTGGTGTTAGGGTGATGGTGGTCTCATAGAATCAGTTTGACAGTTTACCTTCCTCTGCAATTTTCTGGAAAATTTGGGTAGGATAGCTGTTGGCTGTTCTCTAAGTTTTTGGTCAAATTCAGCTGTGAAGCCATCTGGTCCTGGGCTTTTGTTTGTTGAATGATTTTTTATTACAGTTTCAATTTCTGTGCTTGCAGTATGTCTGTTAAAAATTTCTGTTTCTTCCTGATTCAGTTTTGGAAAGTTATACTTTTCTAAGAATTTATCCATTCCTTCCAAGTTGTTCTTTACATTGGCATATAGTTGCTGATAGCAATCTCTTATGATCCTTTGTATTTCTGTGTTGTCTGTTGTGATTTCTTCATTTTCATTTCTAATTTTGTCGACTTGATTCTTCTTCTTTTTTTTTTCCTTGATGAGTCTGACTAATGGTTGTCAAATTGATTTATCTTCTCAAAGAATCAGCTTTTAGCTTTGTTGATTTTGGCTATGGTCTCCTTTGTTTCTTTTAAATTTATTTCTGCTCTAATTTTTATGGTTTCTTTCCTTGTACTAACCCTAAGGTTCTTCATTTCTTCTTTTTCTAGTTGCCTTAAGTGTAAAATTAGGTTATTTATTTGATTTTTATCTTATTTCTCGCAGTAAGCTTGTATTGCTGTGAACCTTCCCCTTAGCTCTGCTTTTACTGAGCCCCATAGATTTTGGGTTGTTGTGTTTTCATTTTCATTTGTTTCTATGCATATTTTATTTCCTTTTTGATTCCTTCCATAATTTGTTGGTTATTCAGTAGTGTGTTGTTTAGTGTCTATATGTTTGTATTTTTAATAGTTTTTTAAACTTGTAATTGACATTTAATCTTACCACATTGTAATCAGAAAAGATGCTTGAAATGATTTCAATTTTTTTGAATATACCAAGGCTGAATTTATAGCCCAGGATTTATCTGTCCTGGAGAATGTTCCATATGCACTTGAGAAAAAGGTGAAATTCAATGTTTTGGGGTGAAATGTTCTATAGATATGAATTAGGTCTAACTGGTCCATTGCATCATTTAAATTCTGTGTTTCCTTGCTAATTTTCTATTTAGTTGATCTATCTATAAGTGTAATTGGGGTATTAAAGTCTCCCACTATTATTGTGTTTCTGTAAATTTCACCTTTTTTACTTGTTAACATTTGCCTTACCTACTGAGGTGATCCTATGTTGATGGCGCACTGAGCACGGCCCAGAGGAGCTACCCCAGGCCAGAGGTCAGGGGAGGGTGCCCAGAGGAGCTACTCCAGGCTGGAGGTCAGGGGCAGCAGCTGAAAGGACCATTCAATATCACGGTAATCCAAGCCTATGCTCCAACCAGTAATGCTGAAGAAACTGAAGTTAAGCGGTTCTATGAAGACCTGCAAGACCTTTTAGAACTAACACCCAAAAAAGGTGTCCTTTTCATTATAGAGGACTGGAATGCAAAAGTAGGAAGTCAGGAAACACCACCTGGAGTAACAGGCAAATTTGGCCTTGGAGTACAGAATGAAGCAGGGAAACGGCTAATAGAGTTCTGCCAAGAGAATGCCCTGGTGACAGCAAACATTCTCTTCCAACAACACAAGAGAAGACTCTAAACATGGACACCACCATATGGTCAACACCAAAATCAGATTGATTATATTCTTTGCAGGCAAAGATGGAGAAGCTCTATACTGTCAGCAAAAACAAGACCAAAAGCTGACTGTGGCTCGGATCATGAACTTCTTATGGCCAAATTCAGACTTAAATTGAAGAAAGTAGGGAAAATCACTAGACCATTCAAGTATGACATAAATCAAATCACTTATGATTATACAGTGGCATTGAGAAATGGATTTAAGGGACTAGATCTGATAGAGTGCCTGATGAGTTCAGTGATGGATGGAGGTTCTAGACATTGTACAGGAGACAGGGATTAAGACCATCCCCAAGAAAAAGAAATGCAAAAAACCAAAACAGCTTTCTGAGAAGGCCTTACAAACATCTGTGAAAAGAAGAGAAGTGAAAAGCAAAGGAGGAAAGGAAAGATATTCCCATCGGAATGCAGAGTTCCAAAGAATAGCAAGGAGAGATAAGAAAGCCTTCCTTAGTGATCAATGCAAATAAATAGAGGAAAACAACAGAATGGGAAAGTCTAGAGATTTCTTGAAGTAAATTAGAGATACCAAGGGAGCATTTCATGAACAGATGGGCTCAATAAAGGACAGAAATTGTATGGACCTAACAGAAGCGGAAGATATAAAGATGAGGTGGCAAGAATACACAGAAGAACTGTACAAAAAACATCTTCATGACTCAGATAATCACGATGGTGTGATCACTCACCTAGAGCCAGACATTCTGGAGTAGGGAGTCAAGTCAGCCTTAGAAAACATCACTACAAACAAAGCTAGTGGAGGCGCTGGAATTCTAGTTGAGATATTTCAAATCCTAAAAGATGATGCTGTGAAAGTGCTGCATTCAATATGCCAGCAAATTTGGAAAACTCATCAGTGGCCGCAGGACTGAAAAAGGTCAGTTTTCATCCTTATCCCAAAGAAAGACATTGCCAAAGAATGCTCAAACTACTGCACAATTGCACTCATCTCACATGTTAGGACACTAAATCTCAAAATCCTCCAAGCCAGGCTTCAGCAATACATGAACTGTGAACTTCCAGACATTCAAGTTGGTTTTAGGAAAGGCAGAGGAACCAGAGTTCAAATTGCCAACATCTGCTGGATTATCAAAAAAGTAAGAGAGTTCCAGAAAAACATTTACTCCTGCTTTATTGACTATGCCAAAGCCTTTGACTGTGTGGATCACAATAAACTGTGGGAAATTCTAAAAGAGATGGGAATACAAGACCATCTGACCTGTCTCTTGAGAAACCTGTATGCAGGTCAGGAAGCAACATTTAGAATTGGACATGGAAGAACAGACTGGTTCTAAGTAGGAAAGAATTATGTCAAAGCTGTATATTGTCACCCTGCTTATTTAACCTATATGTAGAGTACATCATGAGAAATGCTGGGCTGGAAAAAGCACAAGCTGGAATCAAGATCGCCAGGAGAAATATCAATAACCTCTGATATGCCAATGACACCACCTTTATGGCAGAAAGTGAAGAGGAAATAAAGAGCCTCTTGATGAAAGAGGAGAGAGAAAAAGTTGGCTTAAAACTTAACATTCAGAAAACTAAGATCATGGCATCTGGTCCCATCACTTCATGGGAAATGGATGGGAAAACATTGGAAACAATGTCATACTTCATATTTTTGCACTCGAATATCACTGCAGATGGTGATTGCAGCCATGAAATTAAAAGACTCTTACTCATTGAAAGGAACATTAGGACCAGCCTAGACAGCATATTAAAAAAAGAGACATTACTTTGTCAACAAAGGTCCATCTAGTCAAGGCTATGGTTTTTCCAGTAGTCATGTATGGATGTGAGAGTTGGACTGTGAAGAATGCTGAGTGCTGAAGAATTGATGCTTTTGAACTGTGGGGTTGGAGAAGACTCTTGAGAGTTCCTTGGACTGCAAGGAGATTCAACCAGTCCATCCTAAAGAAGATCAGTCCTGGGTGTTCATTGGAAGGACTGATGTTGAACCTGAAACTCCAATACTTCGGCCATCTCATGCAAGAGTTGACTCACTGGAAAAGACCCTAATTCTGGGAAGGATTGGGGGCAGGAGGAGAAGGGGATGACAGAGGATGAGATGGCTGGATGACATTACTGATTCAATGGACATGGTTTTGGATAGACTCTGGGAGTTGGTGATGGACAGGGAGGCCTGTTCTGCTGCAATGCATGGGGTCACAAAGAGTCAGACATGACTGAGTGACTGAACTGATATCTTCTTTTTGATTGACCCTTTGATCATTATGTAGTTTCCGTCTTTGTCTCTTGTCATGCCCTTTATTTCAGAGTCTATTTTACATGATATGAGTATTGCTACTCCTGCTTTCTTTTGGTCTCCATTTGCATGAAATGTCTTTTTCCAGCCCTTTACTTTCAGTCTGTATGTGTCCCTTTTTTGAAGTGGGTATCTTGTCAACAGTTATATAGGGGTCTGATTTTAGTATGCATTCATCCAGTCTTTGTCTTTTGGTTGGGACATTCAACCAATTTACATTTAATGTAATTGTTGATAAGTATGATCCTGTTGCCATTTCCTTTTGTTTTGAGTTCAAGTTTATAAACCTTTTCTGTGTTTCTTTTCTAGAGACCATCTTTTAGCATTTGTTGAAGAGCTAGTTTGGTGGTGAATTCTCCCAGCTTTTGCTTATCTGTAAAGCTTTTGACTCCTCCTTCATGTTTGAATGAGATCCTTGCTGGGTATAGTAATCTGGGTTGTTGTTTTTTCCTCTATCTTCACTTTAAATATATCCTGCCATTTCCTTCTGCTCTGAAGAATTTCTATTGAAAGAGCCACTGTTATCCTTAAGGGGATTTTTCTTTGTGTTATTTGTTGCTTTTCCCTTTTTGCTTTTAATATTTGCTCTTTGAGTTTGATCTTCATTAGTTTGATTAATATGTGTCTTAGGGTGTTTCACCTTGGGTTTATCCTGTTTGGGACTCTGTTGGTTTCTTGAACTTGGGTGGCTATTTCTTTCCATATTTTAGAGAAGGTTTCAAATATTATCTCCTCACGTATTTTCTCATGTCTTTTCTTTTTGTCTTCTTCTTTTTAGACTCTTATGATTCAAATGTTGGGGTGTTTCACATTGTCCCAGAGGTCTCTGAGGTTTTCCTCATTTCTTTTAATTCTTTCTTCTTTTTTCCTCTATGTTTCATTTATTTCCACCGTTCTATCTTTCATCTCACTTATCCTGTCTTCTCCCTCAGTTATCCTACTGTTGGTTCCCTCTGGAGTGCTTTTGATCTCAATTATTGCATTATTCATTATTGATTGACTCATCTTTGTTTCTTGTAGGTCCTTGTTAAACATTTTTTGCATCTTCTCAATCCTTGTTTCCAGACTATTTATCTGTAACTCCATTTTTGTTTTCAAGATTTTGGATCATCTTTCCTATCACTATTCTTAATTATTTGCCAGGTAGACTCCCTATCCCCTTCTCTTTTGTTTGGTTTAGTGTGTGTTTATCATGTTCTTTTACCTGCTGAATATTTCTCTGCCTTTTCATTTTGTTCAGATCACTGTGTTTGGGGTGCCCGTTCTATAGCCTGGAAGTTTGTGGTTCCTCTTTATTTTGGAGCCTGCTCCCTGAGAGTGGGGTTGAACTAGTGGTTTTGTCAAGGTTGCCTGGTAAGAGGAGTTTTTGTCTGTGTTGTGGTGGGTGGAGATGGATCTCTTCTCTCTGAAGTTCAATTAAGTGTCCAGTAGTGAGTTTGGGGTGTCTATGGATTTGGAATGGCTTTAGGAAGCCGGTCTTTTAATGCTCAGGCCTGTGTTCCTGCTTTGCTGGAGAATTATCATGGTATGTCTTGCTCTGGAACTTGTTGGCTCTTGGGCGGAGCTTAGTTTCAGTGTAGCAATGGTAGCTTTTGGGTGAGCTCTTGTCTATTAATGTTCCCTGGAATCAGAAGTTCTCTGATATTCTCAAGTTTTGGAGTTAAGCCTCCAGCCTCTGGCTTTCAGTCTTATTCCAACAGTAGCCTAAAGATGTCTCCATTCATATAGCACAAATGATAAAACATCTAGATTAATGGTGATACAACTTCTCCACAATGAGGGACACCCAGAGAGTGTCACAGAGTTACATGCAGAAGGGAAGAGGGAAGAGGTAGATAGACATGACCAGGAGGAGAAGAGAGGGAGTCAAAAGGAAAGAGAGCAATCTAGTCAATAATCAATTCCCTAAGTGTTCTTCACAGCCTGTAACACCCAGAGAGATTCACAGAGTAAAATAGAGAAAAGAAGGGGAAAGAAGGAGATAGAAGTAACCTGGGGGAGAAAAGGGAGAGTCAAAAGGGGAGAGTAATCAAGCTAGTAATCACACCTCTAAGTGAAAATGGATACTGATGATTAGATTCTTAAAGATACAAAATTGATAACAAATACTAAAAATCAAAACTTAAGAATCTGGTGTAGAGGTTAGACTCTCAAAATACAATATTAAAAACACAAAACAAAGTCAATCACAAAAATTATATATATATATATATATATATATATATATATATATACACATACATATATGAAATTTGCTTTTAAAAATAGGGTCTTTTTTTGGAAAGTAATAGTAGCTTATAAAATGGAAATTAAAGGGGTAATAAGAAACTTAATTTTTTTTAAAAAAATTAAAAAGGGATGATAGAAAAAATATATCTAGGAATTTCTCTGGAGCTGTTGAGGGCAGTGTAGGGTCAGTTAAGTTTCATATAGTTTCTTGTTCCAGTTTGTACTTGTTCTCAAGGTCTATAGACCCCTTCCAATGCTTAGTCAGTGTTAACTACATGGTTTTACTCTGTTGCACCTGTCACTTCCAGGGCGGTTCTCTTTTAGTTTGTTTTAGCTTCCTCTGTTTGGAAAGCTCTTAAGTGTCTAATTTCTGCCCTGACGCAGAGGGACAAAGGTGGTTACTTATGTAGGCTCACTTATTCAGTTGTGTTGTGTGGAGAGAGGGGCACTGCAAACAAATATTGCTATCATGTGTGGGGTGTGTTTGCAGTGTATGGACCACACTGGGTTTGCCCCAGCTCAAGGCGGTGTGTGCTTCCCATGTCTACACTGCTCATGCTCCAGGGTTCTCTTCAGGGGCACTGACCAAGGTGGGCCCTGTTTTAGTGTACTTCCCAGGTCTAAGCCACTCAGGTTCTCATGTACTCCACAAGGGCAAAGACTTGGTTGGGCATGCATTTTGTGCCCTTCCCAGGTCCAAGCAGCTCAGGCAACCAGGTGCTTAGCGAGCACACTGTCCCAGGTGGGCTGTGTGTCTTAATCACTTCCCTGGTCCCAGTCACTCTGTTTCCCTGGTGCACCACTAGAGCACCATCTCAGGTGTGCCATATGTCTCCTCTGGGAAGCTGACCTCAGGCTGTGACCTTCCTGGAAGATGTCAACCATCTATGATCCCAGGAAGAAGTGGTTAGCAACTGGGAGCCTGATCATAGTTTGGTGGAGAATGCAGGTCTCTGGGGCTGAGACTACCCCTTGCCTTTCGGCTCTGGCTGTCACACACCTGTCTCTCTGCCTCCAGCGTAGGGGAGGGTCCTGTATGCAGCCAGCTAGCTCTCCTTGATATTTGCTCAATCCTTTGTTCGATGAGTGGGTCAGGCTGCACATTAGAGCCTTTCACAGGAAAGTTATCTCTTTTTTTCTCTCTCTCTGGTGATCCCACAGTTTGGGTAGATCTTTCATGTTAGCTTTTGCAAATTGTCCTCAGACATTCAGGCCTGGTCCTTACCCTAAGCCCCGATTATGCAGCCCACACCTCCCTGACCCTCCCCTGCTTGCTGGTGGTGGACGTGAGCATCTGGGCTACTTCTCCACTGGCAGTTGTAGTTAGGTGCCTATTGTGTTTTTTTTTCCTCCCGGTTATGTTATGTTGCCTTCTGAGATTCCAAAACTCCCCACAAACCTACCTGTGAAAGGGTTTGCTATTGTGTGGAAACCTCCTTCATGACTCCCTACCTAGGACCAGTCTCCATCCTTAACTCTTTTGTTTCTCTTTTTGTCTATTATATTTTGTCCTACCTCCTTTTGAAGAGAATGAGCTGGTTTTCTGGGTGCCTGGTGTCCTCCACCTGTGTTCAGAAGTTGTTTTGTGGAGGTTGCTCAGCACTCAAATGATCTTTTGATGAATTTGTTGGGGCAAAAGTGACCTCCCTGTCCTATTCCTTAGCCATCTTGGGACCACCTCCACATACAATGAATATTAAGCAGTGGAGCAGAAGAGGGAAAGAGCTAGGGCAGTGAATCCAAACAAGACTTGAATGTGGGTAATTGTCTTTGATGAAACTTTTTGGAGCCAGACAGATTATTAAAAACAAACAAACAAACAAACTGAATTCACTGAAAGAAACCGACTAAGTTTATGGTAAGAGTGTAGGTAATTTTTACACTTAATAAAATTATTCTATTGCCACTAAACAGCGAGAAAAGCTTGTGTTCGTTGTGTGTGTACATGTGTGCTGAGTCATGTCTAGCTCTTTGTGACTCAATGGATTATAGCCCACCAGGACCCTCTGTCCATGGAATTTTCCAAGCAAGAATACTACAATGGGTTGTCATTTCCTATTCCAGGGAATCTTCCTGACTCAGGGATTGAACCCACATCTCTTGTGTATCCTGCATTGGCAGATAGATTCTTTATGTGTTGGTTTAGTTTGAAAAGGTAAAGAAAATTAAGATGAAACCATCTCCATGTCTCCCTTGTATTTATGAATAGTTGCAATTCATAACCAGTGTAATATTTTCCCCATTTTACTTGATGAACTTTCATCATATAAGTTCATCCATTAAGAATACAGTATATTCAGATTGCTTCAGTTAAAATTCTGGCTTGGCCACTTAATAGCTGTGTAATCTAAGGCAGACTTACTTGGGGGTCACTTCAGCTTAGTTTACTAGTTTACTTAGTTTACAGCTGTAAAATGGAGTTACATTTCCTACATTGCTATGAATTATGAAGATTAAATGATATAATGCATGAAAGGACTTAGAAAGTATGTGGTGTCTGGTAAGTACTCAGTAAATGTTTCCTATTGCTACTGTTACCAGTACCTTCACTATCAGCAGGAACACTTGTGATAACAATGATCAAAAAGGAAGAACGCTTTCAAGAGAGCACAGCAAACTCTTTGAAGTTTTTCTCATGCATTTTGGAACAAACCTTCAGAGTGATTCTGATGTTTAGCCTCCTTCATGCGTTTATTCAATTATTTATTCCACAAAAATTGAATACATTTGTAGGGCACCTATTACATGCCAGACAGTGATATAGTACTGAACAGAAATAGACCATGGCTTCATGAAGCATACATTCTACTTGTAGGAGCAAATAGTCAAGTAATGAATACATACAATTTCAAGTTGATGCCTTACTGGGGTAGGGCACTCAACTGACAAATAGCATCATAATCTCAGAGCTTGAAAGAAAATAGTTCATTTTTCAATCATGTCACAAATAATACTGGGTAATAGTAGGCAAGGTGAAGTGTGCTCTCTTCTCTGAACAGTCATTTAGCACCCAAACTCTTTAACTGTGTGGTTCTATGATTTTTATAGGTTACTCATATGCTTGGTAGATAGGAAAAGGAGAAGGCTTCTGGAGAATTGTGCCTTCTAGAAACTTTTGATTCTAGAAACCAGCCCTGAATCCCTTCAGCTGTATTTCATTAGCCAGGACTTAGTGACTCGTTAAGTGCAAAAAGCACTGAGAAATATGATCTTCACACAGGGAGCAAGAAATAGATGTGGTGAACATCTAACTTTGTCTAAGCAATATGGTGACACTTTCTATATAAAAAAAATGTAGCCAATTAAGATGATACAGAAATGGGGCAAGTGTGTAGACAATATTTTAAATGTGATCTTTTAAGAAGGCCTAATTGGGAGATTTTTGTGGTGACTTAAATTAGGAAGTAAGTGAGCTCTTCAGATAGGAGAAGAAAGACCAGTTCAAAATAACTTCAATAGAAAGATGGAAACCAAGGGTAATGCTCCTATAAGAATGCAAGGGCCATACATCTAAAAAGGAAGTTTTAGTCCAAAAGAGGGATACTCTTTTGATGTCTTTTCCTCAGATTCCTATCATGGGCTTGGCAAAATATTTATGTAAAGAACTGATAGCAAATAGTTCAGTCTCTGTATGGCACACATGGTTTCTGTCTTACCTACTCAGTTATGTCAGTATAGTATAAAAGCAACTATAGGAAAATTCCAAATTGTATGCATATAGTTGTGTTCCAATAAAACATACTTTAGCAAACCAGGTAGAAAGCCAGATTTGGCTGGTAAGTGTTTTCTATGCATAGCAATATCTGTAGGGCACACAGAATTCTTTTTCTATTTTTCATTATTCTCCACCATAAATTTCAAACAACCAATCTAATTATTTCCTGCCTAACTTTTCTAACAAGTGCATATTTAAGAAAATGCTGCTTACTTAGTAGACTGACATGAAATGCTGTTGTTGTTCAGTCACTAAGTAGTGTCCAACTGTTTGTGACACCATGGACTACAGCATGCCAGGTTTCTCTGTCCTTCACTATCTCTAGAGCTTCAGTGATGCTATCCAACCATCTCAACCTCTGTCACTCCTTTCTCTTCCTTCCCTTCATTTTTCCCAGCATCAAGGTTTTTTCTAGTGAGTCAGCTCTTCACATCAGGTGGCCAAAGTATTGGAGCTTCAGTTGCAGCATCAGTCCTTCTAATGAATATTCAGGATTGATTTCCTTTAGGATTGACTGGTTTGATCTCCTTGCTGTCCAAGGGACTCTAAAGAATCTTCTCCTGCACCACTATTTGAAAGGGTCAGTTCTTTGCTGCTCAGCCTTCTTTATGGTTGAAAAATCACTTTAATATGTCAAATATTTATGAAAAGAATTTTTTCAAAATAATTTCAGCATAGAACTTAGGAAAACAAGTCAATCGAGAGACTAAGAACTGTTAAAGATATTAAACAGTGATTTTTCCTGTGAATATTTACCTGTGCTATAAAGTTTTTAAATGTTGATATCCTAGATTTTTAAACAAAATACAGTTTTCTTTTCCTTTAAATATGATTAAATAGGTGGCTAATTTGAAGCTTGACTGGGGGACTCTCAAAGTCAACCTCCATTCCACTCTACTCAAGGTGTTCCTTGTAATCGCTGTTCAAAAACCTTGATATGCCCTCAGAACTATGGAGACACTAATGCAATAACTTTTGTTGAAAATAACATCGTAGAAACATAAACTTACTAAATTAACACTTGATTAATGAACTTCTTATAGTCTGATGAAAGACGTAACAATTTTAATTATATATTGCAAAAAACATTAAAAATATACTTGTGCAATGAGATTTGTTTTATTTAACTGATAAGAGCTTAACAGATTGACAATAACTTTGGAAACTCTATTGTGCATAACCACTATTCACACAATTAAATCATGGTCTTGATTCAATATTTTTTCAAAGAAAGTAATCATTTTTAAGTTACTTTTAGTAAAATACATAGCATTCTCTGTTCTCAAATTGATGTGCCAATAATAGCATAAAGAAATGATAAACAAACTGTATGTGTATATATATATATATATATATATATATATATACACACACACACATCAATTATGCCTATATAATAACCCATCAGTCTAGATTAGACACTTTGACAAATAAGACTATACCCTCAAAAATAAAAATAGCATATTAGTATTTTTTTATTGATTTTATTTTTTTAAAGTAACCTAATAGAATCTGATGCAAGCAGCTGACTCATTGGAAAAGTCTTGATGCTGGGAAAGATTGAGGGCAGAAGGAGAAGAGCGCATCAGCAGATAAGATGACTGGATAGCATTACTGATGCAATGGACATGAATTTGGGCAAACTTCAGGAGATGGTGAGGGACAGATAGGCCTGGCATGCTGCAGTCCATAGATGTTATAATGTATCTATATAGATAACATAATTATATATATATATCTATATCTACCTATCAATCTATCTGTTTGCTTATATATCTTTTATATAGGTTCTGGACTCCATCCACTCTGTTCCAGGACACCTGGAAAATTGTGTAGAACCTTTTGGATTCAGTCTTGCATTTTCACACCAGGTTTTGTGTGTGTGTGTGTGCATACACACATATACACTGTCAGTCAGTCAGTTCAGTCACTCAGTGGTGTCTGACTCTTTGTGACCCAATGAATCGCAGGACTCTCTGTCCATCACCAACTCCCGGAGTCTACCCAAACCCATGTCCGTCGAGTCAGTGATGCCATCCATCCATCTCATCCTGTCATCCCCTTCTCCTCCTGCCCCCAATCCTTCCCAGCATTAGGGTCTTTTCCAATGAGTCAACTCTTCAGAAAGATAAATACAGATATATATCATATATAACTGATGTGGCTATTATTACAGTTAGACAATGGCAAAATAGCCCCAAAATATATGTTTAAATATAAAATAATGCTATTTAGACAAAATTTGTTGCTATTTCTAAAGTATTTATCCCACTTAAACTCTAGTTTGGGATCTAATTGGTAAGAAGTTCATCCATCTGAAAATCTAAAACTACCTATTTCATAACAGTGCATTGTGCTAAGCAAAGGGATATACACAGAAAAATATGGTATACTTTCAGTCGTGGGACTCAAAATCCACAAATACAACCAACCCCACATAAAGTACTAGGAAGAACAAGCAAATTTTGTTTAAAGGACTTGAATTTTGTTTGGATACAGATACTAACCAGCATTGTCACACTGAGAAAGTTATTTAACTTTTGGTTCACAGATTCTTCACTGAAAAAATGATAAATTATTCTAGAGGTCATATATCTGAAAAATACTTTATGTTTGTAAAATTCTTTAATTTTACCCACAAATGGAGCTATACAAAGTTGTCTCTGCTTAGAGAGCAATTTTTAACAATGGTTGGTTACTCTGCCTAAGGTTATATTTTTGCCATTAAATCAAACGTCTAGATTAAAAATAAGTAAGGGCTTTTTCCAAGTCAAATACATTTCTTTTTACTGATGTTTAAAACAAAAAAAGTAAAGTTCCACTTCTGTTTCATAATCTAATCAGTATTTAAAAAGGCTTAAAACAATAGGAAAAGTACAATTTCAAGAATTTCAAAGTCCTAAAGAAACATCATTTTGGACTGCATAGTTTTACAACTGTAACATGAGGAAAATCTAAATATGAATAAATCTTTGCATAAAACTTTGCAAAACTTTACATTATAACTTAAATAATTTAAGTATATTCATAATTTATTCTGAAGTATCATGTACCAATATGGGATTTAAAATTAGTCCTAGGTCAGTTACTTACTAGACTAATTAATTTGGGCAGGCAAGAATTCCCTCATGTGCCTGGGCTTTAGCATATAATCTTTTGGGTTTGTGAAATTAGTGACTTGTGGTATGACATATGTGGTCCATTTGAAGACCTCTCATATTAACATCTCTGAATTCCCCTTGCTCTTGTCCGGGGCAACCATTTTGTAATTGCTCTTGCTTGTAATTGCATAAACTAGGGTACTTTTCACAAATGGATAAATGCAAATTCTTATAGATTCAGTCAACATAAAATTTAAGCATCATCTGAAAAAATAACGAATCCTGGTTATTGTTTAAATACATTCTGATGAAATTGTCTGGTCTGATAAGTAAAGTGATCTTACAAAATGTGCAGAATGAGAGTTACAGTTTGGAAACTGTAATGTAAAACTTTGTAGAAATTCTGCATCCTGATGCACAGAGAATATTTTCTGAAGAAATATAAATTCAACAACACTAAGTAGAAAAATGTTTAGAAGAAAAGATTCAAAAAATGCTTTAGGGATTCCCCATCCAATTTATTCCCCATCTATATTAATAATATGTCTAAAATTATATAAATAAAACAAATAGCTCTCTTGACCATATATTAATAAGACAAATGTAATTACTTACAATTACTTTCTAATGAAAGCATCAATCATGTTTTAATTGTCATATATGATGATGATATATTTTACAATTTAAAGCATCTTTGATGTCATTAAAACAATTTAATTATATCATAATTAAGGCAATATATGGAAAAAAGGAAGCCTAGTAGTTATTTCTGAAAGCATTTTGCTGCAGTAATTTTCAGAAGAAAATACTAAGTTATTTAATTTTAAATATGAAGAGGAACCAGTGTAATTGGTTTAACAATGTATGTTGGGAGTAGTTGAGTGCATTACATCTTAAGAAACATGATAAAATATAAATTTATTGAACAAAAATTTATAAAGAAATTTTACTGTATCACCAAGTAGAGAATAAACATATGTGATATTGATGGGGATTCCTAAATTTATTACCTCATATCTAAAAGCTAAGGGCTTCCCAGATGGCACTAGTAGTAAAGAACTTGCCTTCCAATGCAGGAGACATGAGAAGCGGATTCAATCCCTGGTCTGGGAAGATACCCTGGCAGAGAGTATGGCAACCCACTCCAGTTTTATTGTCTGGAGAATCCCATGGACAAAGAAGCCTGGTGGGCTACAGTCCATGGGGTTGCAAAGAGTTAGACATGACTGTATGACCAAGCACATCTAAAAGCTAGTTCATGTTTATTCTTCATACTTATTTTTTTAAATATACAGAATAATATTGGAATACCACAGGGAGATTAGAGAGATATATAACAAAAATAAATACAACCTCAGTGCTCTCATGTATAGAATTATTAACTTATGAGGGACATATTAACATTTGTCATGTATTGTAATATGTTCTAGATGCTAGAGTTTTGGCAACAGACAAAACTTAAAATGTCATTATGAAGCATGTATTCTAAAAGGGTCAAAAAGCAAGTAAATAAATATAAGGTATATATTTGAAGATGATAAGAGCTCTGGTGAAAAAGAGTAAGGGGAAAGAGAGCTCTTTGGGGGTTACTATTTTATAGAAGTGGTCAGGAATGTTCTCTAAAAATGGGACAATTGAACAGATAACTTGAAAAAAGAGGTAGAAGATATTTGACTCTCAGATGCAGAAATGTCCCAGACAGATGGAGGATCATGTGCAAAGAGTTTGAGATTAGGAGACCCTTTGATATAAGTGAATGTTTTGATAAATCAGCCTAGAACTGTCATGCTCACACATCCTGTAATTTATTTGGATGAAAAGAGAGGTGATACAAACTAATCACCAGTAAATTAAAATATATATATACATATATATATCTTTAGTGCTCTTATCAGCCTTTCCTGGTAGCAGAGTTGATAAATAATAGGCCTGCAGTGCAGGATGCCTGTCTTTGATCCCTGGGTCAGGAAGATTTCCTGGAGAAGGAAATGGGAAGCCACTTCAGTATTCTTGCCTGGAAATTTCCATGGACAGAGGAGCCTAGAGGGCTCACAAGAGTCAGACATGACTGAGCAACTAAACCACCAGTGCTCATATCAAGCTGAGGATTCCCAAGAGGGAAATTTCCTCCAACATTTGAAGAAGTAAACAAGAGAAGGGTGGCATCAAAGTTTTGATTGCGGGTAGGAAGTGAAACCAAAATGTGGATTCTCAAGTAGGCTAGAAGCTGTGCTTTCTGACCTTACCACTTGCCTGCAAAGGCAGAGGGCATGCATGGGTGGTCTTTCTTAGAAGTCCCAAAGATGGCAAGGTAGCAGTTGTGCAAGAAGCAGAGAGGGAACCAGGGAGTCTATCTAAGATGAAATGATTAAACATCAATGATAGACTTATCTTTTTACAGTTTAGTCGCTTCAGTCGTGTCTGACTCTTTGGTGACCCCACACATTGCAGTCTGTCAGGCTCTTCTATCCATTACAGGTCTTCTTTATAACAGGAAATTAATTCCAAAGCACATATGAACTACCTTATTAACATAATATCCTAGAAAGCCTTAAAACATGAAAGATATATAAGTATTGCAGAGTAGTAAATGAAAAAAGATTTGTTACATAAAACATTTGAAATAAAATGTCAAAAATACTAATAGCTTGAGTTAATGAACAAAACAGTTTAGTTTGTTCATATTTCCAACTGTTTTTCTTTTTTAAGAATTCAACACTTTCTAATTTTGTCTAAAATGCTGTTTCTTTTTATCACCTGATATCCAAATAGTAATCTCTTGCATCTCTCACATAATGAGAAATAATCTGAAAGTAAGTATATAGACGAACTTCCCAGGTGGCTCAGTGGTAAAGAATCTGCCTGCCAAGCAGAAGACGTGGGTTTGATCCCTGGGTCAAGAAGATCCACTGGTGAAAGAAATGACGGCCTACTACAGTATTCTTGCCTGGAAAATCCTGTGGGCAGAGTCACCTGGAGGGCTGCAGTCCATGAGGTCACAAAGAGTAGGCATGACTTAGTGACTAAATAGCAGCAGCAGTAAGTAGATACATGGATTTACAAATACGTAAAATTTTCATAAACATTTACGAGTAGTTGGTAAAGAAGTTGTCAGAATAGGACTGAATCCAATCCAGAAGTTTCCAGGTCCTATGCACTAAATACAATATGTCTCTTGCTTTTGTAAATAAACTATTGAAACACAGACAGACCCATTTGCAGTGGTATTGCCTGTGGCTACTCTATGCTCTAATCATGGAGCTGAATATTTATGACAGAAACCTTATTACGTGCAAAGCTTCAATTATTTACTCTCTAGCTCTTTATAGAAAATATTGGCCTACTCCTGATCATGTTTTATTAATTTGATCTTTGCCATAAATTCATAAAATAAAATTTTGTTAAAGTATAATGAATGTGGCACAGAATATTAGAGAACTCAATTTTTTTTTTTAAATTATGAAAATAAATGTAGGAATTTCACATTAGGCTGTTCAGAGTGGTCTGCTACAATTAAAACCTGTCATATGTTTAAAAAAGAAATTTAAAAATCTGATTCACATCAGAACCAAAACAGATTTTTAAATCAATACATTAACTACTTCACAGTATTTAGAGGACTCTTCTATGTCCAGATCTAGAAAAATGGAATGAATTACCATTAATATTATCAAGAATTTCTTTTTCTTAGAACAAATGTTCATTAAAAATAATGCTTTTGATAATCATTGATACTGTCAGCTATTCTTTCTATATTTTCATATGTGTCTCAGTGAACTTGCTGTGCTTCCAACAGTTCTTTATAATGTTGTATCTTGGGAAATCAGAAGCAAGAAAATAGTAAGTGATGATAGTATCAATAAAATTGTACTGGAAAACCTATGTATCAGGTAGCGTAATATTAGATATCTTCCTAAAGAATTTTCATTTTAGCTTTGCCCTAATCCTTAATCATTACCAAGCTTTCCCAATTTCTCTCCATCCCTCTTTCTCTCTCTTTCTCTCTTTCATTCATGTCTCCTTCCTCCGTCTCCTTCTCTTTCTATATAACTCTTCCTTCCTTTCTCTATGTTTCTATCTTTTGCTTAAGGCTCTTTTCCAACACCATCTCTTTCTTCACTTTCTTTCCAATCGGGAAAGTAAATGAATCAGTTCCACACAGTCCCCAGGGTTCTAGAAACAAAAGATGACTAAGGAGCCATCATGCTTCAGAGTTTTACCCTCATGATTATGACTCTTTATATGAATTAAATTCTGATTGACCTGAGACATTTCTGATATATTAGAAGCCCCTCAAAAAAATTCATACAAAACATTTAAGTAAGGGAAAGTTATTTTTGGTGAAACATACCCACAAGTTGTGATGAACACACAGGTTACTGCTAATTGAAGCAAATCTTTCTGATGAATCCTTTTATAAAATAAGAATCTTCAGGAAACAAGCCCTGCCCTTAAATATGTTTTCTAAGTTTAGTGTTTCACAAATGGCAAAACTATAAAATTAGATTCCTATAATTAGAAAAATGATAATATTAATGGTTTAATTCTAATTGTACTACTTAACATTAAGCAGATGGCTAAGCTACTTTCATTGTATGTAAGGGAAGAACCAACTAAACTTGATTAAAATGATGAGGATGTTCTAAGCCAACTCAATGAACATGAATTTGAGCAAACTTTGTGACATAGTGGAGGACAGAGGAGCCTGATGTACTACTGTCCATGGGGTCATAAAGAGTTGGACAGACTTAGTGACTGAACAACAGCAATGGCAAAACAATTCAACTAAAGCAAAAAGGCAGGGAGGCCCAGAGTTGTTCATATCCTGGCCAGTTCTCTAATACCATCTACTTCCAAATCACATGTGGGAAATCACTTCAGCCAGTAAGGTCCTTCTTCCTAACTTCTTCTTTGATTCCATAATCTGTGCAGCCATAGTTTTTCATAATATTGAATTGAAATAGTTAGTATTAAACTTATAATTTTTTGTATGTTTTAATTTGTGATTGTGTATTCTTACTTTGAGTTTATGTTTATGTCATTTACAGCTCCCATAAGGTAGGTTTTTGCTGCTTCTGCTCATTTCTTTCTCCCTAGCACCAAGTTTAAACACCTACATGATTTGTTAGCTTAATTAAAAAATGTATTGTAAAAATTTTTAGTGGTATAAAGAGTATTAAAACATTCCATGTGATTGACTATTTAGTCCCTTATGATAGAGAAAGAGATTAGAAAGCACAAATAATAAAATCTGAAAAGGACTAGTTCAGAGTCACATACATAGGGAGACAGCAAGTGAGGTATTCATCAGACTCTTTAAATAAAAGAGGTGATTGGAAAAATGCCCTTTCTATTTCCCTTCTATGTGGATGGCACCCAGGCTCAAATAATTATTTTATCATTTTCTAGAAAATATTCATATATGATAAATTATCTTCCCATCCTTTCATTCAAATTGAGTGTTTCTTAAGATCATAAATCTTGCTTGTTTCTGCTTTTTAAAGAAATATGAGCTTTTTAGTCTTTCAGTCTATTATTCAGATAAACTTAAGTGAAGGCCACAGCAATCATCTGGGTAGTTCTCTTTAGGTAGTTTTTCAAGCTGGATCATTCAGCTCAAATACAAATGTTTTTCAATTGTGGAGTTTTTTTTTTTTCTTCCTTGATTTAATTTCCTCATCATTCCAGTTCACATTGCCTATGTAAATTAAGCTGTCGTGCTGTAAACCACAGTTCCCCCTTGTCTGTCTCCTCAGTAACAGCTTCAAAGTACTAAAAAGCTAAAATAGCTACAAAAGAACAATTAATTTGTGCAAAATCACAGAGGCGCTGTAGGTATTAAAAACACTACAATAAGGCTTTTATCAGCAAGCTAAACTGCACAGCATTAAGCTCAAAACTAATAGGGCTGAACATGCAGCACAATGATGCAGATGATAAAGGAATCTCAAGGACATGCAGAGAACTAGGGTAACATGATTTAGAAGTGAAGCAGTAATTTCAAATAAACATCTATATAAGTACACAGGAAAAATGCTGATCTGTTGGGAAAAGCAAGTTTGGACCAGTAAGGAAATTTACATCTATTTTTGGAGAAACATATTTTTATGGAAATTACTGTTGAAGATTCTGATAATGTACCCTGAGGTCATTCTGTATATACTTGTTGATTAGCAATTGGTTGACAGTTTGATATTTAAAAACGCAAATCTCTGAACTATAAAAAAAAAGAGAGAGAGAGATGGCTTATTATATATAAAACTGCCTGAAAGGATAACACTAAAACATGATCAGGAGAGCCACCTCCTCTGGTGTTGAAATAGCAATGGAAACAATTACTTTAATCATCAATTGTTTATTTAATGGCTGCTCTTAGCCCAGTTCTGTGTTAGGTGCTATGGGCTGGAAAGAAAGTTAAGCTATTGTTGTAATTTCTAAGCAAACACATTAAATGCTTTCAGAACTAGATAGAGAAGAATGAATTTCTAATTGTGAAGTAAATACAGTGGATGCACTAGGACCTAAAAGGATGGATGATTTTATATTATAGAAATTACGTGAATATATGTCTTTATTCCTTTGCAACCAGATACATTCAGGTTTAAATTCAAAGCCCTCCACTAATATACTGTGAGATTTTTCTGCAAACTATTCTTTTTCTTTGCAATTAAGTTTTATTAACTGGAAAATGAGGAGAATAAGTAGAACCCCTGGAACTGTTATAAAGAAGAAATAAGAAAAAAATACTTTGAAGTGTAGCACATAGTAGGTTTCCAAACATATTCTTAGTTTATATTAAATAAAAATGTTCCCATAATGACAAGTGAGGAGGGCATGGCAGCCCACTCCAGTGTTCTTGTCTGGAGAATCCCATGGACAGAGGAGCCTGGCAGGCTATAGTCCAGGAGGTTGCAAAGAGTTGGACAGGACTGAGCAAATAAGCACAGCACAGCATACCAGCAAGTATATGCCTACTATTATTACTATACATTGTAGGATTAAATTTATTAAAAATAGAGCTTTTCTTTTTTTAATAAGAAATTATTTGGTCTAATGCCTTAATTTATAAATGCAAACATTGAAATTCAACAACAGACCTCTGAGATTCCTTTCAAAAATATACACCATGTTCACAGTGCCCTGTAAAGAACTAACAAATGTTGCAATACTTTTTGGAATATTAGGTCCTAGTTTCCATCTACGCATAGGAGAATATTACCAGCCTGTTATTTCAATCTCTCCTTCTTAGTCTAATGTCAAACTCCAAGTAAGTCTGACTTATTTATTACCTAGATTTGCAAGCTTTCATTATAATGTGGCCACGTGTCAAATATCCATCTGCCTATGATGTAATGTGTAACTTAATATATACAATAGACTCCTAAGTTTATTTAGACTGATTTGTGTGAAATACAGTGTGGGATTATGAAGAGTGATTTCTCTAACAGTTCTTCAATATTAGAAAAGATTAACAAAGTGTAAGGTATCTATACCCAGAATTGTGGGAAAAACCTGCTGCTTACTTTCTGCAATAACTATTGTGCTAATTCAATACATATTATTTAAAAAAAATTCAGTAGCACTCTTCATTAACAGATTCTGTGATGTGCAATTAGCAAATGTTACCAAGCAAATTAAAAATTAATACAGCAGTGGCCCTCATTTTCACACAATATTCTAGATAAATAATTTATGCTCTTCTACCCAGCATTTTACTTGAAAAATTTTCAAACCTGCAACACAATGGGGAAAAAATGTACAAGTATACCTTCTCTGATATTCATGCTTTTCTTTTTCTCTCTTTATTTCTCTGTTGTTTTGCTGGATCATTTGAAACTATTTGCAAACATCTTAACTTAATACTTTAGTATTTAAATTATATACTACTCAAAGGGGAAAGTGGGTGAGAGATAAATTGGTAATTGGGACTGACATATACACACTACTATATATGACACAGATAAATAGTAGCCTATTGTATAGCACAGGGAACTCTACTCAATGCTCTGTAATGGGGAAAAGAATCTAAAAAGAAAGAGTGGTTATATGTATAACTAATCCACTTTGCTGTACAGCAGAAACTCATACAACATTGTAAATCAACTATATGTCAATAAAAATTTTATATTATTTAATAAACAGACATAAAATTTATGTACAATCTTATCTAACAAATAAACTATGATCAAAATATCCATTGGAGCTGGTTTTAAATTCATATGAGAAGTTTTGCTCTGGTAATTTTCTCCAGACTTATCAATATCAAAGATATACTGCATTTGTGCTCTTGAACACTATGTATTGTAAGCTTGTTTAAAATTTGTTAGTACAGCCTATTATGGTATTTTCTAAAGTGAGAGTTTATAAAGTGAAGTGAATCTTGAACTGATGTTATTTTATAACTATAGGAAAAAGTACCAAAATTTATGATGCCAAATAGGATAGTATACTACATAAGCATATACATCTTTGTAAATATTATTAGATAGCTTTGAAATAAAAACTTGAAATTCTGTATTATGAATATATAGGGAAAAATTCTCTTACTTTCCCATAGGAATATTTTAGTAAATAACAGTGCCAAAAATCAATAATTATGTTTGTTTTTTCATGCTATAAAGATGAAATGTGTACATAAGAGGGACCCTTAAAAGTTTATGTAATATTTAAAGTATCTTTATAGGGTTATACATATGCATCATAGATTCCTTTTATAGATAACTTGAATTTTGGTGGTAGAGCAAAAAGTTAGCTATCAGCAGACTACTTGGAACACTAATAATTTAGGTATAAAGTGTATACATGTCATCACCAAAATATGTTAGAGACTTTTTCTATAATATAATACAATCTTAAATATGCAAATGTATTAAAGATTTTTTTTCAGTTAACAGAAAATTTGACAACTGATATTTACTTAAATTTTTAAATGCATGTATTCTATCAATAAATATTGAGTGTCTTCTTTATCAATTGCATGAAGCTACATTGATGGAGAGAATACAAATGAGTTAAAAATGTTGCCTTTTCAAAACACACAAAAATTTCATAAAATAGGCAAAAAAACCCACAGAGGTCAAAATACCTTAAATAGCTAGGACAGGATTTGTGCTGGGAAAGTGTCCTCTTTACTGTTGGGAGCAAATGTGTTCAGTTGGTCAGTGTCACAGACATAGTACAGAAAACAGAAAAAAATGCATATTTAATATCAAAACATCATGATGCAAGAAATGTTCCAAAGTGCTATTTTCTAACAGTCTTCCTTTTTCATATTTATTGTGTAATTTCCCACTACACAGTGAATTACAGAGACACTAAAATTGATTTTCTTACATATACTTAAAGATGGTATCATGTGTTAATTCAATATTTGCTAATCTCTAACATGTTTTAGGTGCTTTCTACATGTTGTGGATAGTGGGAGAGACCTTATTCCTTGAGCCTGTTTCAAGTAGAAACTCACAGAGCCTTGATGCGATGGGGATGAAAGAGAAGAATGGTCCTGAGTTTGAGTAAGGTGTTAGATAGGGTGGAAAAGAGAATTTTTTTCTTTTTGTAAATGAACTTGAAGAATTACTTACAAAGGTATCAAGATTGAAATTGATACTGTATTCTATATTCCATGAAAATAAGTTTACTGATGAATGGAAAACATGAATTTCGGTGTTGGGAGAAGGAATAGATCATTAAAACCTGTTCAGTTTGTCAGATGAATTTTCAGAACCATTGTTACACTGGTAGTCAAAGCTACATATTATTTATATTCAATTCTTCTGTGGCTTTTCTACAATAGCTGGATGATATTAACTTCATATAAACGTTTTAAATGATATAATGAACCTTTTCTCTTCATATCAGGTTTTGTTTTGCTGTATTACAAAAGGTGAAGGAAAATTACATGCTTCTAATGCTCCTAATAATTGCAGGCAAAAATTATCAAAAAATGGTTGGGGTGAAGGGAAATAAACATAATGGAGCAGCTATAGGAAATAGTGAACAAAACATGGGAGAAAATAAATAGTAGCCATGCCTTTGAAACTTTTTAATACAAATACAAAGACATAAATGGAAGAACATTGTCTCTCTCTCTCTTATTTTTTTTTTTTTCAGTTATATACTGCTGTTCCTCCTGAACTGTTCTCATAGACAATTTAGTGGCAATAATCCTGCCCTATGAAGAGCCAGAAGTACTGAGTATAGCAGAAGGCAAACAACAGCAGTGAGAATAATAATAGCACTTTCCTACTGAACAAAATAAAGGGACAGTGATGTGGCAGGATGGCATGCCTTTCTGTCAAAGGTAAAATTGATTTGACAGGAGGAGAGCAAAGTTGGGTTGAATACATTTCATGGGTGGCATAGCAGAGCTCCTTATTCTGATTACTAGACAATCCCAGAAGAAAATCTAAGTGTCTCTGAGTGTCTTTCACGAAGCAATTTTAACTTCCTTGCCACGCATTACTCATTTCCCTGCTGGTAAGGAAACCAGGGGTGCTTCCGTACAGAAACACTTCTAATGAGTGAAAATGTTATAGACAACATAGTGGACCCATAACTAAAGAGAAGATACTAGTGATGATCACATTGTTCTGGGTTTTGGCATGAGAATGTTACTCTCTTAGGCTTGATTGGAACACAATTTTTATTTATTTTTTTAATTAATGAATTTATTTTTTCCTTTACATTATCGTGTTGGTTTTGCCATACATTGACATGAATCTGCCATGGGTATACATGTGTTCCCCTTCCAGAACCCCCCTCCAACCTCCCTCCTGATTTAGAAGAGCTCACACCCATTCATTCCTGTGACATATCAATGACCACATACACAAGACAAGAGAATGGTACACAGATAAGGCGGAAACCAGGTTTCAGAGAAAAAGCCACTAAGAAGGAAGTAAAATTCTTGAAGAGAAAAAAAAAATTGTATGAAAATAGAACAAAAAATTCTTAAAAAGAAGCCAATTCCATAATATGGAAGTGCTCATGTTATTATCATCTCACTATTTTTGTGTTAGTTTTTACTTCCACACATACAGAAACAACAAAAACAATTAAAAAAATTTTAGTAATTAATATGTTGGGTTCAAATCTCAGTCCCTCCAGTTATAGGCAACTTAAAAAATTATATATTTTCTGAATGTTTGTTTTCTCTTCTCTAAACTTTGGAAAATAACATAATAGTACTTATATATTAAGAACCTAGCATAATGATTGGCATACTAGGGCTCAGTATATTTTGGTTTCCTTTCTTCAAACCGTTAAAATTTATTCAATTAATAAATTTCATTGAAAACCTAATATGAAGCTAGATAATAAAGAAGACACTCAAATACATGTATGAAGGCTCTAGTATAGAGAAAAGAACCTCATGTACACACAATTTTAATACAAAATAAGCACTATAGGTAAAACACTAACTTTATGGTTCTTTTAGTAAGAAAGTGCACAAACTGTTAAAATAAGACAATATGTAGTTACATGGCAAACAGTGAAATAATTATTTGTGTAAGATCCCCCAAAGTGAAGAATAATGATAACTGTGCTAATCAGGAAATATTTCATAAAAATGGTGAGTCTTAAACTCAAAAAAATGCAGGGTGTGGATAAAAATAGTGTGAAGAAACTGTGGCTTAATGAATAAGAGTGAGGTCAAAGCAAGTCTGCCAATAACAAAAACCCAATGAATATGTGCATCAGCATTGTGGAGCAGTCAAGAAGAGTTTCGCTAGTTCTCTATTCACAACTTACACGACCAGTAATAATTTAAGAGCAAGTAATTAAAGTATATACATGGAAAGATATTATTATCCTTATTATCTTAACATTTTTATGAACTCTTGTTTCTAAAGACTTTCTATATAAACTTCCCTAAATCTTAATTTTTTTTTCCCCTAAACTCTAATCCTGAAATGTGGACATACATATGTGTGTGTTATTTTGAGTAACACTATGAAGATGCAACTTTAGAAAGATGTGCCAATAGACAGGCACATCCTGATTCTTATTTATTGTAGTTTTATATTTTCTATTATATTTTGTTTATTTCATAAAATTGTAAATCAAATAGGAGTATCGTGAACCTTCATTACTCAGCTTTCACAGTTACCACTATTTGCAAATCTTCAACAAATTCCAATTATTATTATTATTATTATCATTTTGATATTTTGGTTCTAAGTATAATAGATATGATTTTATTTTTCCCATGCATATTGCAACATTCACCTCAAACAAATATAGATTTTGTTAAAACAGTGTCAACAAAGTTATTGAACAGAGCTATTTAATATTCACTCAACACTTTCTAAAACCTTATTTCCATTAAAATTTCTATATTACTTTTATTTGTGAAAATTTATTTGCAGTGGATAAGTGAAGTTAGAGCTAAATGAGTTGTGTTTGCTTGATATGTATCTTTCTCTTCAGTTTTATTGAGATCAGTTCAGTTCAGTTCAGTCACTCAGTCGTGTCTTACTCTGCGACCTCATGAATCACAGCATGCCAGGCCTCCCTGTCCATCACCAGCTCCCGGAGTCTACCCAAACCCATGTCTATCAAGTCGGTGATGCCATCCAGTTATCTGATCTTCTATCTTCCCCTTCTCCTCCTGCCCCCAATCCTTCCCAGTATAGGATCTTTTCCAATGAGTCAACTCTTCGCATGAGGTAGCCAAAGTATTGGAGTTTCAGCTTCAACATCAGTCCTTCCAATGAGCACCCAAGACTGATCTCCTTTAGGATGGACTGGTTGGATCTCCGTGCAGTCCAAGGGACTCTCAAGAGTCTTCTCCAACACAGTTCAAAAGCATCAGTTCTTTGGTGCTGAGAGAATACATTTCTGTTATTTTAAGCCTGGCGTTTCTATGAGTTCATCTGTTTTTTTCTTTAAAAATATGTGTCTTCTTTATATGGGTCTGGTGTATTTCATATCTCTTTCATCTTGTAACATCCCTCCTTCCTCTCACTCCTAGTTTTTGGTTGAAGAAGTTAGATAATTTGTTGTGTAGAGTTTGACAAATTTCAACTTTGGTGCTTTCTAACATATACTTCTATTTTCTGTATTTATTATAAGCCAATTTTTTTTATGGAGACCTGATTAAAAATTTTAACAATTTTAGCAGCAAAACACTTTAGCAAATCTTTTTACGCTGTTTTTCAGCAAATCAGGTGGCACATCATGTCTGATTTTCTGACATTTAGTCAAGTAAAGTTTTGATCAATAATTTCTGATGTTGTTATCCTGATTCATCCATTGTGCTCTCACTTTTTCTCCAACTAGTTTTGTTAACTATTGATATGTTTGCCTAGATTAATTATTTTGTTGTAAATGATGCAATGATGGTTTCCTAATCCTATCAATGCTTCTGCAATTATTACCAGGAGTCCTTCATTTAAGAACTCTCACTCATCAGCTATAGTTACCCTGAAATTGAGTTGTACAGGAAATGCAGTATCAATGCTTGATTGCCGTCATGCATTTATCATTTTCAGAATTGCTAATTACATGTGTTTCAGTGAGTAATAGTCCTTATTTTGTTTGATACTCAGCCTGTCAGCCTTGGCCAGTGACTGCCTCTTCAACTTGGATTTTATATTCTTTTAGGGACATTGATATTTTCCATGCTTTATGGCAAAATAAAATGCTCCAGGCTGATCTTGTATATTTTCTGACATAGATATAGAATCACCCAATTCTTGTTCTTTTGGTGAAAAATAATATTTAGGTATCTCAATCTAAATTTTCCATGTGCTTATTGTCTATCATGATTCTAAAATGTTTATAAAGACAGAGCTAAAATATTATTTTTTAGAAAATAGGAATAAGGTGTTTATGTTTCTTTCTAATTCAAATCTAAGTAGAATTAATTTCTTCTATTTTATATTTATTTTTGTGTACACACAAAAAGTTTTCTCCTAACACCATTTACTCAATTCCTATTTACTTTAACCTGTAATATTTCAGAATATCATTGTCTTTACTAAAATTAAAAACATGATGCACTTTAAGAATTTTTTTAGCTATTGCTTTAGTGTAAATCTCAATAAGAATATTCAATCATGAAATAATTTTTATGTGTTATTATGATACTATTGATTTAAAAGTTACATCCATTGGTTTACCATTAATTTTTTCTTGTCGTTACTGTGCAAAATGGATTGTTAGAAACAGTTATACTAGTGATGGTAGAGATTTTTTTATATGGGTTTAAAAGTTTATTCCAGATATGATTTGTTTTCCTGTGGTTCTCAATTCTTTTCCCAGAATTATCATCTATAGCCTTACAGAAATGCCTTATTCATTGCTATAGTAGCTCATAACATTGCCTCCGTGAGTGCAAATAACACATTTTACAAAACAAAATGTTAGCTATCAATGGGTCCCTAGAATTCACTGATCCTACCACATGTTCCATTACCCAGTAACAAATGCCTTGACAGGATAATGAAGTGGTCTGCTGAAAGTTCAGTGATCACACCAGCCAAGAGACAGCTTCTTGTGTGGCTAGGATGTGGCCTATACAGTGTCCGCCATTTGATATCATTTTCCCTAATGTCTGAATGCATTAGGAAAAGGTTGAAGGGCTCATCTTTATCTTCCCTTCATTATCCTGTGCAGTGTGGATCTGACTGATCTCCTTGTTATAAGTGATTTAGAAGACCCACTTCTTTCTAAGATACTTGAGCATACTCTGCCACTAGTTGTATTGAAATATTTTTATTTATTGACATCCTAACTGCTCAATTGTTTCTGTAAGGTGATTTGAGGAAATTTGTAAACACAAATTGAATGATCATTTTTCTTTAACTCTCCATTGCTTTTTAAACTAGTGTGCATGTGTGTGTGTGTGTGTGTGTGTGTGTGCGCGCGCTACACACATACACTCAGTTGCTCAGTTGTGTCTGACGCTTTGAAGCCCCATGGACTAGCCCATCAGATTCCTCTGTCCATGGAATTTTCCAGGCAAAACTACTGGAATGAGTTGCCATTTCCTACTCCAGGGGATAGTCCCTTATACCAGTGTCTTTTATGTCCAGATTCTTTATCACTAGCTCCATCTGGGAAGCCCTTTCCAACGATGGGCTCATTGGTAATGAATCTGCCTATAATGCAGTAGCCATGGGAGACACAGGTTAGATCTCTGGGTCTGGAAGATTCCCTGGAGGAGGGCATGACAACCCGCTCCAGTATTCTTGTCTGCAGAATCCCATGGACAGAGGAGCCTGGCTGACTGCAGTTCATAGGGTCACAGAGTTGGACACGACTAAAGAGACTTAGCAAGCACAAGGTACATTACTCATTCAATTCTAGCTTTCAGTCCATGATGTTATCTTATCTTTTCTCTTATGTTTCTTTAGGAGAGGACTCATTAATAATTTTGGGTTGTAATTAGCAAGATTTGTGTTTTGATTTTTGACTCTGCAACTGGTTTGAAATTTTTGATATTTTTAATTTTGAAAAACTTTAGTTATCTATTCTATAAAAACGTGATCATCGTATTTATGTAAGGGAGTGAGGGATACATACATCAATTAATGTCTTAGAGAACTAGCCATAGTAATGAGACATGGACATTTATCTTTTCTTCCCACTATAATTTAGTTTTCTACTCACTCACATTTCAATTTGTTTAAGACATCCATTAAAAAACAGTTTCTGCTTTTCTTTTTAAATTCTGTACCTTAAGAATAAATTTCTTAAGAAGAATATTGTCTAGCATCCAAAGATATTGAAGGAAAGATATTTTTTAATGAAATATTTACCAAATGAATGCTGTCCAATATCAGTTACATCAAAAATATTTTGGCCGCAAGCCATCAGAAAGTTTAACTGCCTTGGCTGAAGAGATTGGTTTCATTAAAACTATTGACCACCCATTTCTTCCAAAATACTTATGCTGATTTGTCATATCAGACAAATACCCTTTACAAATAGTCACTGACAAAAAGAGTAGAGCATATTTGTGTCTGTAATATTTATTTGTAACTAATATATGTAAAACTTTCTAATATAAATTTCTAGAAATTGAAGACCATGTTGGATGTATTTTCTGTATCACTTCTAACATATTGTGAAAGATCAATAAATATTAAACCAACACATTGTGCTTTCACAAAACTAGACATGAATCTATAAAGTAACAATCCAAGCACTAGGCAAAATATCACATTTGGAACTAACCATGTAAAGAGGCAATAGGGAACAGATTAAAGGGCACAGCTGTCTCATTCCACAAGTTTAGTTGGAAAATAGCCTGGAAGATATGGGAACATATGACTGTACATCTTTCCTATAGACTCATCTCTTCTGGGCTCCAGGGCGTTTTAATAACAGCACCTTTTCTCTATGCTGCAGATCTGTGATGCTCACACATTGACAGCAGTTAGTTATTCTACTGATTGAATTAAAATTTTAGTGTGGCACTTATCCCCCTAATGACTAATGAAGATTCTATAAAATATATTGCTTTCAATTCAGTTTCATGAAACCTTAGTTGATTATATTTGAGATGATAGTGGAGAAATTAAAGAAAATTAAAAACATAATTTACCTTTTCTTTAAATAGTATTTCATCTAGTAAAGCTATATCTTTAGTCTTGAACTGCAATAAGGTGCAACTTATATCTTCTCATATATTGGATATCACCAGACAAACTGGCCTTTTAAAAATTACCACTATATATTCATAATCAGTGTTCTTATGTAGTTAACATTGTAGAATGCTTCTAGGAACTCAGGAAAATAGTATCTGGGATTGGGTGAGGGGGAATTGGAGGAGAGCGGTCAAAGGTACAAGCTCTCAGGTACAGGATAAATAAGTAGTAGGGATGTAATATACAGCATCATGATTATGGTTAATACTAATGTATAATGCAAAAGAAAATTAATAAAGAAAATTCTAAAATTTCTCATCACAAAGAAAAATCATTTTTTTTATTGTATCTATGTGAGATGATGAATGCTAGCTAGGCTTATTGTGGGAATTGTGCAATTTATTGATGTATGTCAATTATATCTCAATAAGATGAGGGGAAAAAATCAAAGCAGAATTAGAAAAGTTGCCATTAGATTAGTTAATAAGAGGTTATTTTAAAATCTCATTTTAAAATTAAATTAAGGAAAACACACACACAAGTTTCCTCATTTCTCTGCCTGCTACCCCTACCACCTGCCTTTCAAAACCAACAATCTGTTCTCTATTATCTATTTATCTTGTTATTCTTTGTTTATTCTACTCCGAATATAAGACAAAACCCAGTCAGGTCCCATCTATGGGTGGAAGAGGAATTTGATCACCTCCTATCGTGGTCTTCAGTAAGAAGACCACAAGTTAGGAATGTTCCCAGAGAGGGGAGGCACTGTGATAAACTCTCATCTGAATGTGTGTATGAGTGAGCACCCTGGTTTGTTTTCATTCCAGGGCACTTGTGTGGTTTCACGGCCTTCACAGCTACAGAGTCTGAGTGGGCCCTCACCTGTCATTTTGTGGTGACCTCATACAGCTTAAGGCAGTGTCTGTCTCTGGGGGACCCGATTAAAACAGAAAAAGTCACTATCCCCCTGGGCTTTTGTAATCTACTGAAGTAAATATATAAACAAAGCAATCACAAGATGTGCTAAGCACAACAAAAGCAATACTCAGGGTGTGATGCAGGAGGCCAGAGAAGGCCTCTGAGAGTTGGATTACAAGATTGAGCAAATAAAATACAGGTCATCATTTAAATTTAATTTAAAACAGTCAACATATTTTTTATTTGTATATTTGTGTCCCGTGCAATAGTTGCAGCATTTCTACAGTAAAAATTGTTCATCTCAAGTTCAAGTTTAACTCGGCATCCTGTATTTTAACTGGTCATTGTAACAGAGGTGACATTGAAACTAAGACTTGAATGAAATGAAAATGCCTACTAAACAATCCAGACATAAAACATCCAATAGAATATCAGCTAAGTGTCTGAAGATATGCAGATGACGCCACCCTTATGACAGAAAGCGAAGGAGAACTAAAGAGCCTCTTGATGAAAGCAGAGAGAAAAAGGTTGGCTTAAAACTCAACACTCACAAAACTAAGATCATGGCATCCGGTCCAATCATTTCATGGAAAATAGATAGGGAAACAATGAAAATAGTGAGAGACTGTATTTTTGGGCTCCAAAATCTCTACAGATGGTGCCTGCAGCCATGAAATTAAAAGATACTTGCTCCTTGGAAGAAAAGCTATGATCAACCTAAACAGCATATTAAAAAGCAGAGACATTACTTAGCCAACAAAGGTCTGTCTAGTCAAATCTATGGTTTTTCCTGGAGTCATGTATATATGTCAGAGTCGGACTATAAAAAAAGCTGAGCATGGAAGAATTGATACTTTTGAACTGTGGTGTTGAAGAAGATTCTTGAGAGTCCCTTGGACTGCAAGGAGATCCAACCAGTCAATCCTAAAGGAAATCAGTCCAGAATATTCATTGGAAGGACTGATGTTGAAGCCGAAACTCCAATATTTTGGCCACTTGATGAGAAGAACTGACTTATTGGAAAAGACACTGATGTTAGGAAAGATTGAAGGCGGGAGGAGAAGGGGACGACAGAGGATAAGATGGTTGGATAGCATCACTGACTCAATGGACATGAGTTTGAGTAACTCTGGGTGTTGGTGATGGACAGTGAAGCCTGGTGTGCTGCAGTCTATGGGGTCACAAAGTCGGACACGACTGAGAGATTGAACTGAACTGAACAGAAGTGTCTGAATCCAGAAAGGTTTTGATTCAGACTAAGCTGGCTAAATAAATATGCCATTGTGCTTTGATCTTGGTGAGTGAGGATAATGATGGTTCATGATAATATTAGAGAGATAAGCAGAGCCAGCATGTTTAGGGGAACCTTGGAGATATCGTAGATGTTATATCTAGACCACCAGAATAAAGCAAATATCACAATAAATTGAACTCCAGGAATTTTTGGTTTCCTAGTATATATAAAAGTTATATTTACACTATACTATAATCGATTAAGCATGCAGTAGTGTTATGAGTAAAATAGAAATGTACATGCCTTAATTAAAAATACTTTGTTACTAAAACTGCTAACTATCATTTGAGCCTTCGATGAGTCATAATCTTTCTGCTGGATGAAGGGACTTGCCTCAGCGTTGATAGCTGCTGACTGATTAGGATGATGGTGGCTGAAGATTGGGGTGGCTGTGGTAATTTCTTAATATAAGACAGTACTGAAGCTTGTTGCATGGATTTGTTCTTCCTTTCACAAACTATTTCTCTGTACCAAACAATGCTATTTGATGGCATTTTACCTACAGTGGAACATCTTTCAAAATTAGAGTTAATCTTCTAATATTTTGCTATTGCTTTATCAAGGAAGTTTCTGTAATATTCTAAATCTTTGGGTTTTTTTTTTGTCACTTTTACAATATTCACAACAATATTCCCCAAGAGTAGATTTCATCTCAACAAACCACTTTCTTGGTTCTTCCATAATAAGCTATTCTATAATCCATTCAAGCTTTTTCATGAGATTGTGGCAATTCAGTCACATCTTCAGACTCCAATCTAATTATACTTCTCTTGCTACATCCACTTCATCTATTGGTACTTTCTCAACTAGTTTGAACTCCTCAAAGCATCCATGAGAATTAGAATTAACCTCTTCCAAACTCCTGTTATTGTTCATATTTTGAGCTCCTTCCATGAATCATGAATGTTCTTAATGATCTTAGATGGTAACTCATTTCCAGAGGTTTTCAATTGACTTTACCCAGATTCATCAGAGAAATTACTACTGTGGCAGCTAAAGCCTTATGAAATTCATTTCTTAAATAACAAAACTTCAAAGTAATAAGGATTCTTTAATTCATGAGCAGAATGAATGTTGTGTTAGCAAGCATGGAAACATGAATCTTATTGCACATTTCCATCAGAGCTCTTGGGTGACCAGGTACATTGTCAATGAGCAGTCATATTTTGAAAAAAAAAAATTTTTCTGACTAGTAGTTCTCAACATTGGGCTTAAATATTCAGTAAACTGTGTTGTGAGCAGATGTGCTAGCATTCAGGCTTTGTTGTTCCATTTATAGAGTGTTATGACCCTTTAATGGGACAGGGCTTGGGGGTACAGAGTTGATAATAAGAAAATAAAGGAGAGAAAAGAGAGAAAGAGAGAAATCAATAGAGATATGGGAACCAAGACTCTGATGGAGTAAAGCCATTTATTCAGCATAATGTGGGCATATATATACTGTCTTACAAGATAGCCTTTTCAGCAAAGATAAAGATCAAAAATCTTACAACTTATCCAGGAAACATAAGGCTAGAATCCATCTCAAGGAGAGGGGGGTTGTAAAACTCACTTTCCATAACAGAAATGGAAGAAGGCCATAAATAGTTACTTTTGCTTTAAGAATGTATGTGTTCCTTTTGTCCCCAGGAGAGGTATGCCTCTCTACTCATCTATGAATATTCAGGGATTAGTAAGGGACATCAGGAAACAGCACACAGGAAGCCTCCTGCAAATGTTCCCTGAGAATAGAGTACAGAGTAAATTTAGCAAAATTCTTAAGAACTTTAAGATTTTCAAAATGGTAAATGAGCATTGATTTCAACTTCAAATCACCAGCTGCTTTAGCCCCAAACAAGAGAGTAAGCCTGTCCTTTGAAGTCAGGCATTGGCTTCTCCTCTCTAGCTATGGAAGTCCTATATGGAATGCTTTTCTGATCTAATGCTATTTTGTCTGCAATGAATATCTCTTGTTTAGCTTAGCCACCTTAACTAATTATCTTATCTAGATTGCTGGATAACTTGCTAGAAATGCTTTATTAGCACTTGCTGCTTCACTTAACACTTCTGTGTTATGGAGAGGGCTTTCTTTTCTTATATCTCACAAACTAATCTTGGATATCTTCATCCTTTCTTCTAACTGTCTCAGCTCTTTCAGGCTTCATAAAATTAAAAAGAGTTAGGGCTTTATTCTGGATTATACTTTGGTTTAAGGGACTATTGTGACTTATTTATCCACTAAAACTTTATCTTTATCAGCAATAAGGCTGTTTCATTTTCTTACCATTTGTGTGTTTACTGGAGTAACACTTTTAATTTCCTTTCTTTGGAATTAACAATTTGACTATTTGGCACAACAATCCTAGTGTTTGACCTCTCTGCTTTGGATGTACCTTCCTCATTAAGCTTAATCAATTCCAGCCTTTGATTTAAATTGAAAGGTGTGTGTCTCTTCCTCTCACTTGCTCACTTAGAGGTCATTTTAGTTATTACTTGGCCTAATTTCAATATCATTGAAAATGTCTCAGGGAATATGAAGGCCTGAGAAGAGAGAGACAGATGGGGGAATGATTAGTTAATGGAGTAGTCAGAACACACACACACAATTTTATTAGTCAAGTTCACCATATTATATGGATGTGGTTTGTGGTGCCCCAAAGCAATTATACTAGTAACATCAAAGATCACTGATCACAGATCATCAAAACAAACGTAATAAAAACTAAGTTTGAAATATTGCAAAAATTACCAAAATGTGACACAGAGACATGATATGATCAAGTACTGTTAGAAAAATATCACCAATAGACTTGCTCAATGAAGAGTTGCCTTTAATTTATATATATATATAAAAAAAAACACTCTGCAAAGTGCAATACAATGAAATATGCCTATATAGAACCCTCCAGGTAAGGAACATGGACTGTATTCTGAGTGTATCATATATCTCTTAAGAGATTGTAAGCTAGAAAGATGATGTCTAACTTATACAATAAATTCTCTAGCCTCTGTATAGAAAATAGGTCGAAGGATGGGGCAAAAACTGAAGCAGGGAATGTGACTAGGAAAAGTTTTTAAGGTTCATCTGAGAAACATTTTAACTTGATTTCAGTGGTAGTGGCAGGACTAGAGAAGGGGATGGATTTGAGTTTGTCATTTAAGATAGAATCTAGATGACTTAAGTAGGAGGAATGAGAAAGGGGAGAAATTAAGAATGACTCCTAGGTTTTAACCTCAAACAACAGGATGTATAGTGATGGCATTTCTTGAGATAAAAAATGATTAGAGAAAAAATAAGGGGTGGTCTTGGTAATCAAATGATCTTTCTTTTTTTTTTTTTTTTTCCCAGCATGGTAAGTTTGAGAGACATATTAGATTTAGGAATAGAGAGGTCAAATCAATTTTGTTGCTATCTGAAAGAGGAGGCTAAGAGTCATCAATGAAAATGACTTAGAGCAAGGCCAAGAATGATTCTAAAAAGAAAACTAATTTATATAGAGAAAATCAAAAGGTTCATAATAAGTCCTGGTGCAATACAACATTTAACAGAGTAAAAGTCAGCAACAGAGGCCTAAAAGAGTCTAAAAAGTTAAGTCAAAGATGCTAAGATAAAAAAATATTTAGAAAAGACCAAATGACTTATCATCTATACTGTAATAGATTGGTGAAATATATTTAAGACAGGAGTTTATTTGTTTGATTTGGCTAAATGGGATCTTTGTTCACTTTGAGAAGAGATCTTCAAAGATATTAAGTGAAAAATTCAAATACAATTGTCAGATATTTTGTGACTGAAATCTAGGATTAAATAATATTTATATTGCTCTTTTTGAGGATTAAAATACTAGAAAGTCTCTAATATAAACTACCCATCTCCAAAATATCATTCCCAATTAACTTTTCTCCCTCAGTTTAGCTTTTATATGCACCAATTACATAAAATCACTGGTTTAATTTTTATGAATTCAAAGAAATTAGGGATATATTTCTTAATCTCAGAAAAGAAAGTAGAAGAAACTTTAAAGTCTATAATAAACTATACAATACCACTTCATAAGTGCAAAAATAGAAATATCAATAAAGTTATACAAAATTCTGTTTGGGAAGTTTGGTACATCTGCCTTTAAATCAGAGCTCTAAACAATATGCTGACCCTTGAATTCCAACTAAGGAGTCTTTTTGAATTATTGCTTCTTCTTCCTGTTCTCAGATACCAAATCTAGTATATCACTTGGGTTAAAGAAAAAAAAAATCAGTTATCATCATATTTCCTACTGTCCTTTGGCATTCACAATGAAAATTTAGTGCTACATTTTTAAAGAAGATGATATTAACATCACCCTACAAGTTAATTAGATATTTTAGAGCAGAGACAGAATATTATGAGAGGAGTTTCAAAAGATACTAAAAATATCTACTATAATACACTCCTACTATCTTTATCTGAAAGATCAAAATGCATTCTCTAAACTTTGTTAATTTAATCTTGCCAAATTCCCTGAAAAATAACTAAAATAATATGCATTTTTATCCTCTAGGAGTTAGTCCATTAACATTGCAGTTTATGAATCAATCTATATTCTTGCCTTCCCTTGAGGCAAGAACAGCTCATATTCATGATCCTGATGCATATTTATGCTTCATTGTTTTGTATCCAATTAAAATGTGTTATAGATTGCAGAAAGATGTGTTGCTTCATACTGATATTTGTCAAAAAAAATAATAATGTGTTTGGTCTTTCCATAATGCTTAATTGGAAGATGTTCCTAAAAGAAAATAATCTGAAAAGAAGAGTTTGAGTGGCTGGAATTACCATTACTAAGTCTGAAGGGAATGAAATACTATGCTGAGTCATATGTAGGAAGAAAAAATATTATCAAATTTAAAATAGTAATTTTCTCCCACATTGAATTAATATCTCCAGAACATGGCAGATATCATCTCTATTCACCAGAGTCTTCAAAAAGAGTTACCAATTGAGCATTTTCCATTATTATAAACATCACAACTGATAACTATACTGGAAAATTAATGTTATTGCTAACAGAAAGTGATCAATTATAAAAATATGAATAATTTTTTTTACATAAGTTGGAGAAAACCATGAAAACTATGCTATATGATCATTATCATCAGCAACTAAATATCATAGACATACTTGTGACCATCAATGTAAATAAGGAAATGGCAATATGGTTCTATGAAAGCATTTTCAAATGATTAGCTCATCATTGGATTCAATTTCAGCTGAGAGTTTTATTATTGTGGGAAAAAAACCTGGAAAGAATCTATCTTGTTTCTAGGTTTAAAATAATAGCTACTAGTTCAATGACTTATGCTACTGATGCTAATGAACAAATATTGTAAAAATTGCTTAAAATAAATCTTGAAATTTATTATAGTCCTATAATATTAAAAGTATAGTATTTCCTCTTTTGTTCTACCTTAACAGTTACATTTTTACTATTTTACCAAAGAAAATATACAATGATTTAAAAACTCAAATAATAAAAACTCCACTCTATTTTCACTCCCTAGACAGAAAGATTCTCATTAGTTTTAGTTATTTCTTGTGATTATTGCCTTCATGTTTATAAATAATGTTTCAATATTATTTTTTAAATTGAAGTGTGATTAGTTTCTGGTGTACAACAATATGAATAAACTTTATGTAAGCATATACTCCCTGTCTCATAAGCCTCCCTCTTACCCCTATCCCACCCCTCTAGAATCATAGAGCACAAAGCTGAACTCCCTGTGCTATGCAGTAGCTTCCTACTAGCTGTGTGTTTGACACATGATATGCATATATATCAATGCTTCAATATTATTATTTCTCCAGTTAACAGGAACATACAAAGCCCTGGCTACAAGGGAGCTTCTATAAAGAGACTAAAGTTACTTCATATTAGAATTCATTTGTTCTGGTTTGATGTTCAGTAATTTTTTTTTCTGCTAATTTCTTTATATCATTATCATTGCCCCAAATATTACTCATATGTTTTTATATCCTCATACTATTTTAGCAAGGAGGAGAGGTTTGTTTTTGTTTTCTCAACTTGAGTATCACAAGGGAATAAATAAAAATAGGTATTCAATTTATTGTTAACTTGGAAATCTAAATTCATTTTAAGGATAAAATTAAACAAATATATTTTTGTCTACTATTATCTGGGATTCTATATTAAACTTTCCCTAAACCTTAATGTTTATTCTATTATATATTATATCCTAGACAATAGAGATGGATTGATAAATATAGGTAAACAAAATCTAGTTGCCCATTATTCTGAGTAGTCTGTTCATTCATTTAGTTAACACATATTTATTGAATGCTTGAGCTATGTGAATTAATAAAAAGACAGTGATTTCTTCTCTCAGTGAGATTACATTCCAATGGGGAAGACAGGTAATAAACAATAGACATTATTATCCACAGTAAGTCTTTTTGTAAAAGCTATAATATAAGTTAATTATTAGGTATATAGTATGTTACACAATGATACATTCTATTGAAAAATAAAGCATAGAACAGGAAAAGAGAATTAGGAATGCTAGACAGAGTGAGACAGGTACAAGTTGAAATATTAACTGATGGTCTTCATGGGTTTTATTTTAGAAGTTAATATCAGCAAATTCCTGAGGGAACTAATAGAGTAAATCAAATGGATATTTGGTAGAAGAGGGAGCATCTAAACAAAGATGCCAAAGCAGGAGTGTGCCTCCCAACTAATATGTTCAAGGAATAATTAAGAACCTCATGGGTGGAGCAGGGTATAACAAATAGCGCTATGAATTTCAATGTGTACCTGGGGCATTGTATACAAAGCAATGGATTTTGAATTTTATAAACAGAAGACTTCAGTAGTTCACTATATTAGCAAAACTGCCTTTTTATTTATTGAATGTTGAATGGAACTGAATATTTATTCTACAAACATCAAAGTTACACTTATGTTAATTTTTCTGGAATTTTGCACTCAAGAATACAGTATTGTTTTCTCCCAAGACTGCTTAGCATGAACACACATTTTCCTTGGCAACTTAAGGTAATTGCTAGTTTTACTGTTTGATTTTGTGCTAAAGTGATGACTACCTCTCACTTTTTAAACTTTGTTTCTGAAATATCTGGTACTAATTAAAAATCCGTTAAATGTATAAAATATTTCTATAAATTTTAGAGGAAGAAATTATCAGCCAACCCAAAATATCCAAATGATTTTAGCCAAGAGAAATAAAAATCAGTTGAACAGTAAAATGTTTTAAATATGCAACTAATACATTGAAAATAAACAAACCACTGTCAAAATGTAATTAGTGAGTATTTGTGCTACTTTGAAACTAAAAAAGGGAGAACTTAATATTGGTTGGATGAAGGAGGAATGTGAGAGAAACATTCACTGGAAGCTGACAGAGAATTAGGTGATAAATATTCAGCTAGACTACCTTTGTGACTTGAAGCTGATGGGTGTCTTGCACTCAAACTGCACTTGAACATCCATGCTGTGCTATGCTTAGTCCCTCAGTCATGTTCAACTCTTTACAACCCCATGGGCAGCAGCCCAGTAGGTTCCTCTGTCCTTGGGGATTCTCCACACAAGAATATTAGAGGAGTTGCCAAGCCCTCCTCCAGGGAATCTTCCCAACTCAGGGATCGAACCCAGATCTCCTGCATTGCAGGTGGATCCTTTCCCATCTGAGCCACCAGGGAAGCCCAAGAATACTGAAGTAGTAACCTATCCGTTCTCCAACTCGTTGCAACCACATGGACTGCAGCATGCCATGTCTCCCTGTCCCTCACAATCTCCTTGAGCTTTCCTAAGTCTCTGCCCTTAATATTACTCAAAGGAAATCCTTATCATTGTCCTCTTTCCAGTCATATTCATGTGACACTCTATCTCCCAAGGGATAATGTTACTATCGTTGTTGTTGTTCAGTCACTCAGTCATGTCTGACTCTTTGCAACCCTGTGTACCGCAGCACGCCAGGCTGTCCTGTTCTTTACCATCTCCTATAGCTTGCTTAAACTCATGTCCATTGAGTCAGTGATGCCATCAAACCATCTTGTACTATTGCCATTCAATATTTTATGACTATTATATATGTTCATATTAAAATCCAGTAATGATAAGAGAAAATAGAGAATAGCATGACTATACCTAATAGTATATCTAATAAACTGTGCTGTTTTTTCCTGTGATTATGTTATCCTTTTACAATATTTTAAATGGTTTACTCTGGATTAACTCTAAAGCCTAGTTTTCAAGTAAGTTTACTTGTCAGTAGTCACTAAATTTGTATTTAACTGCTCAATTTAACTATAACATAAGTTGTTTACTGTTTTTTAATAAAGGTAAGTGTGTTTTAATGTTTAGAAATGCCCTATATGCATATGAGAGAAAACCAAGACATTCATAATCTCTCACCACAACAAACGTTCTGTTTCTCAAAGTCAACGTTTAATATTACCATTAGAATTCATTAATATTGATAATTATCTTAGAAAATGTGTACAGTTCTCTTGAGAACTCTCAGTGTATTTGAGTCCAAATTAAGGAAACAGAGTTTATAAGGTTTATGACAATTTTTAAAAGTGGAGTTCATTAAAATATATCAAAATGTTTTGTTAAGATATCTGAATATATTGATGCTTATATTTTAGGTCAAACAAACAGAATACTTTGAGCAAAATAAGAGTGGAGAAAATTAGATATCCAAAATGTATTTTTTTTCCTCTTCCCCTTTAGCCAAATTAGTGATGTGTAATGATGCTGTGTAGAACGATTCAGTGGGAGTTATTTATTCTCACTACTCACTGAGCTACACAATTGTCCTGCTTTCTTTGGGATTTGTCTTTCCAAAGGTAGCTGGGTAAGCACCCAGAAACAATGAATAGGCTAAAAAACACTAATTTATTTAATGAGATCCATGGTAAAAAAAAAAAAAAAACCTCTACAAATAAGCACTCAAGCAATTTAGAATGTTGCAAGTATCTGCTTTCTTTATTTAATCACACAACTGCAATTTTCAAGAGACTGAGTTAAATGTACTTACCCTATGCCATGTTGATTCTGATAGTTTGGAATATCACTAAACGTTGCAATATTATAAATAAGTGGCATGAACAAACACACAAACTTCTACACATTCTTGTAAACTTTTATTCCCTTCAAGTAATTGCTATGGGACCTATAAGTATGCTAACTTTAAAGAACTATTTTAGAGACTGACCCTTTGGAAGTGTTTGTTTTCCCAAAACTTACAGCTACCAGAATGTTGTTGTCACCAGCTTTTTACTTTTGAAAGATGACTTCCACATTTTCAAATGGCTAAGAGTTCTTACCAAAATCCACAATCCTATTTAGTTCAAAAACAATGCCTCTAAAGTTATGAGACTGTTTACTTGGATGGATCAGAATTCTCTCTAATGTTAATTGTCAATGGTTGTAGAAAATCTCAAGAGCAGTGACATTAACTTTGTAATAAAGGTGAGCCAAGACACAAAAGGCAAGTCGTTCTTTAGTGGTGGAGAGTTTTTAATTTATATGACAGTTCCATGCAAATTATTTTTAAAATAACCTCATTAAATATACAAAGGTAAACTCACATGTAATCACAAATGAGAAAAATATAATACCTGGAGATAGTACAACATAATGATAACCTGAAAATTACCCCAGAAACTCTATCAGATTCTAAATGACATGTACAAATTTTCCTATTAAGAAGGGGATGTAAAAATGAAGATTTATAGGTTATCACAGGTTTATTCATAACACTGGAAAATGAAAACAATTTGAGTGTCCAGAAGTAGAAGATAGGTAATTGTGCAGTCATTAAAATGTTTGTGAAATGTATACATGCTGTAAGAAATTGCCATAATGACTATCATAATCAGTATATAAACTGAATGCACAATATAAGTGCGACAATTATTTATGCTAGAGTGGAGATAAACAATAATGGATATTTCTGTGGTGGCACAGAGAGAATATTGTCCAGTGACTAAGTTTTTTTTTTATACACTTCCTATGATATATTATTAATAGTAAGCATGTCTTCCTTGTATGGTGAGACAGAAGGAACTGCAGTTGTGATTTACTACATTTTTAAAAGGAGATAAATAAGAGGGTCAGGACACAGATACTGACTCCAGGAGTTCAAAACCTTGTGCTGGTAAACGACTTGTGGATAGTGCTGCAGATTTTCTGAGAAATGCAACTCAGTAGGCATATTCTTCCTGGAAAAGTTGTGGCGTTTAAACTGTACTTTACCCCCTTCACGGATCTCTATCTAACCTCTAATTCTTTCCTTTTCCTGCCCAAGCCTGCAATATTGCCTGCTTGCAAAAACAGCTCACTCTTCATTGCCTCTCTCCTTGACAAAAATCACTTCATTTGGAACTACATTAAATTAATTTTCAAAAAAAATTATTGTTTTTACATGCAGTAAATAATGAATTGTCATTTAAGTGGCAAGAAATGATAGGTTTAAATATCAAAGATATGTTTGCTTATTTAATGAGAAACAGTATTCTGGTCCCAAAATCTTATATTGAATCTGGGTAATTTCCTATGTCCTTGGAATTATGCTCTAAGCACTTTTTTTTGTGCTATTAAAATTCATTTCTGTAAGCTAAGCATAGCTGAATTTAGCCATACAGTCCTTAGGCATCTTTCATATATATCTCTTCTCAATAAAATGTATACATTTTATTGCCAAAGAGTTTTCAAACAGATCTTCAAAAAATTTTTCTTTATAGCAACATTAAAGGAGTTAATGTCTTTTCTTCTTTCAATGAAATCATTTACTGGGACATTTCTGGTGTCAAGTGGTTAAGACACCACGTTTCTAATGCAGGGGACATTGGTTCAATCCCTAGTTGGGCAAATAACATCCCAGATGGCACATGACATAGCCAAATATATATATATATATATATATTTAATGAGTTACTATGTATTTTTTATAGTTAAGTCTATTGAATTATAATTTACCTATAGAAAAATTCACAATTAATTTCTTCTCCTGGCCAAGACAGAGTAACAGGGACCACATTTACTTTTTGCATGAACTCACTTGAAATTTGGAAAATTTATAGGAAACAATGATGTTTAGATATGATTTATCAGGCAGTCCAGGACTCTAACCCATGACAGAGGCAAAACAAATAAAATGAATGCCATGATTGGCCCAAGATACTGATGCAGAGAGCTCCAGGTCACATCACTGGAGGTGGAAGCCGAGAGGAACCTGTCAGGATTTATGTGTTGGGATGAAACTGAAAAAAATTCAGGGAGGATGAACAGGTAATGTTTGCAAGAGAGTGAGCCAGAAAGCAAAGAGCTCCAGAAACAGTTTGTAAAATCTTCAAGGTTCCTTTCTTAATATTCAGCGAAAACTTATCAACACATGTAGGTCAGGATATTAACCAATACTGAAGAAATAAGCACCCAAAAGCAGCAGATGGACTCACTTGGATCACACAAAACCAGTAATCATGTACAGATGTGAGAGCAGGACCATAAAAGATGCATTCAAACTGTGCTGCAGGAGAAGACTCTTGGGAGAGTCCCTTGAACTGCAAGCAAAAAATTTTCCCTAAAGGAAATCAACCCTGAATATTCACTGGAAGGACTGATGCTGAAGTTGAAGCTCCAACACTTTGGCCACCTGATGCAAAAAGTCAACTCATTGGAAAAGACCCTGATACTGGGAAAGATTGAAGGCAAAATGAGAAAGGGGCAGCAGAGGATGACATAGTAGGATGACATCACTGACTCAATGGGCATGAGTTTGAGCAAACTCTGGGAGATAGTGAAGGACAGGGAATCCTGGCATGCTGTAATCCATGTGGTCGCAAAGAGTCAGACACAACTTGTTGGCTTAATGAGAATAACACCTTAGATGTATTGCCTATTGATGGGGCAAATTGAACCCTAAAGTTCTTCTGCTCCATATAATAAAACTAAAGCAAACAGGTTTATGACTCCTTATCGCCTGAGATCTTACCAAGAAACATGAGGAAGTTTTTCCCTGGTGGGCTCTTCTATCATTATAGGGTGTCAAATCTATTTTGGAGTCTCTTGACTCTGAGGATTATCTTTGAAAATTTTTGCCGTAATAAAGAAACCAAAAGAATGTAAGGAACGTACAAAACATTAAGAAAAATATGGCATATTCATAAAGAAATATTGCTTCTAAAATTAAGTTGAGTTGTATGAACAACAGATAAATCTCAAAATCATAACATGAGTGAAAGAGCATCTTTCAGAAAGACATATATGATATGATAACATTTATGAACATTTGAATAATATTAATAGTGTTATCAGTCTTGAAATTTATATATGTATGTGTGTATGCAATATTACACAAAGCATAGACTTCACACACCAACTTTATAATAGTGACAAACTATGGTAATGAAAGAAGAGACAAAAAAAGGAATTGGTATAATTGCAAATTTGGTTTAAACCTTATCAATAATATTTTATTTTTTACTATTAAAATAACATAAAGCAATCATGACAAAATTTTCTTTTTATTGAATATTTATCAAATTACACCATCATTTACTCTATTTTTATGAATATTATGTTTAGAAGTTATATCAAATATTATATTATATTAGTTATTATATATTAGTTATATATATATAAGGGTGCTAATATACCCTTAATAGACTACAATATAGTATAAACATAACTTTCAAATACATGGTTCAGTTCAGTCACTGAGTCCTGTCTGACTCTGAAACCTCATGAACCACAGCTGGCCAGGTCTCCCTGTCCATCACCAACTCCCAGAGTCCAGCCAAACCCATGGCCATTGAGTTGATGATGCCAACCAGCCATCTCATCCTCTGTCATCCCCTTCTTCTCCTGCCCTCAATCCTTCCCAGCATCAGGGTCTTTTCCAATGAGTTAGCTCTTCGCATCAGTGGCCAAAGTATTGGAGCTTTATCATCAACATCAGTCCTTCCAATCAACACCCAGGAGTGATCTTTAGGATAGACTGGTTGGATCTCCTTGCAATCCAAGGGACTCTCAAGAGTCTTCTCCAACACAACAGTTCAAAAACATCATTTCTTTGGTGCTCAGCTTTCTTCACAGTCCAACTCTCACATCCATACATGACTACTAGAAAAACCATAGCCTTGACTAGACAGACCTTTGTTGGCAAAGTAATGTCTCTGCTTTTTAATATGGTGTCTAGGTTGGTCATAACTTTCCTTCCAAGGAGCAAGCGTCTTTTAATTTCATCGTTGCAATCACCATCTGCAGTGATTTTGGAGCCCAGAAAAATAAAGTCAGCCACTGTTTCCATTGTTTCCCCATCTATCTGCCATGAACTAATGGGACCAGTAGTCATGATCTTAGTTTTCTGAATGTTGAGCTTTAAGTCAACTTTTTCACTCTCCTTTTTCACTTTCATCAAGAGGCTCTTTAGTTTTCCCTTGCTTTCTGCCATAAGGGTGGTGTCATCTGCATATCTGAGGTTATTGATAGTTCTCCCAGCAATCTTGATTCCAGCTTGTGCTTCATCCAGCCCAGCATTTCTCATGATGTACTCTGCATACAAATTAAATAAGCAGGGTGACAATATATATCCTTGATGGACTCCTTCTCCTATTTTGAACCAGTCTGTTGTTTCATGTCCAATTCTAACTGTTGCTTTCTGACCTGCATACAGGTTTCTCAAGAGGCAGGTCAGGTGGTCTGGTATGTATGGCCATCTCTTTCAGAGTTTTCCACAGTTTACTGTGATCCTCACAGTCAAAGGCGTTGGCATAGTCAATAAAGCAGAACTTTATAAAGAGAGTTCTGGAACTCTCTTGCCTTTTTGATGATCCAGCAGATGTTGGTAATTTTATCTCTGGTTCTTCTGCCTTTTCTAAAACCAGCTTGAACATCTGCAAGTTCACAGTTCACATATTGCTGAAGCCTGGCTTGGAGAATTTTAAGCATTATTTTACTAGGGAGTGAGATGAGTGCAATTGTGCGGTAATTTGAACATTCTTTGGTATTGCCTTTCTTAGAGATTGGAATCAAAAGTGACTTTTTCCAGTCCTGTGCCCACTGCTGAGTTTTCCGTATTTGCTGGCATATTGTGTGCAGCACTTCCACAGCATCATCTTTCAGAATTTGAAATAGCTCAACTGGAATTCCATCACGTCCACTAGCTTTGTTCATAGTGATGCTTCCTAAGGCCCACTTGACTTCACATTCCAGAATGTCTGGCTCTAGGTGAGTGATCACACCATCATGATTATCCGGGCCGCGAAGATCTTTTATTGTACAATTCTTCTGTGCATTCTTGCCACCTCTTCTTAATATCTTCTGCTTCCATTAAGTCCCTATCATTTTTATCCTTTACTGAGCCCATCTTTTCATGAAATATTCCCTAATTTTCTTCAAGAGATCTCTAGTTATTCCAGTTCTGTTGTTTTCCTCTATTTCTTTGCATTGATTGCTAAGTAAAGCTTTCTTATCTCTCCTTGCTATTCTTTGGAACTCTGCCTTCTGATGGGAATATCTTTCCTTTTCTCCTTTGCTTTTCACTTCCTGTCTTTCTACAGCTATTTGTAAGGCCTCCTCAGACAGCCATTTTGCTTTTTTGTGTGTTTCTTTCTTTTTTTTTTTTTCTTGGGGATGGTCTTGATTCCTGTCTCTTGTACAAGGTCATAAGCCTCCATCCATAGTTCATCAGGCATTCTGTCTATCAGATCTAGTCCTTTATTTCTCACTTCCACTGTATAGTCATAAAGGATTTGATTTAGGTCATACCTGAATGGTCTAGTGGTTTTCTCTACTTTCTTCAATTTCAAGATGAATTTGGTAATAAGGAGTTCATGATCTGAGCCACAGTCAGCTCCTTGTCTTGTTTTTGCTGACTGTATAGGGTTTCTCTATCTTTGGCTGCAAAGAAAAAAATCAATCTGATTTCCGTGTCGACCATTTGGTGATATAGATGTGTAGAATCTTCTCTTGTGTTGTTGGAAGAGGGTGTTTGCTATGACTAGTGCATTCTCTTGGCAGAACTCTATTAGCCTTTGCCCTGCTTCATTCTGTATTCCATGGCCAAATTTGCCTGTTACTCCAGGTGTTTCCTGACTTCCTACTTTTGCATTCCAGTCCCCTATAATGAAAACGACAACTTTTTTGGGTGTTAGTTCTAGAAGGTCTTGTAGGTCTTCATAAAACCATTCAACTTCATCTTGGGAAAACAAAAGATTTGCATGACTTGATTTAGTGTTATACTTGCTTTATTGTGGTCATCTAAAACCAAACCTGTGACACCTTCATTCAATAATGAAGGTATTATTTCATTATTGAAATAATAACACCTGTATTATTTCATTCAATAATGAAAATCATGATTACAATAAATAATTTGTTTTTTTTTAACTTAGAAATTCAACATATACATGTAGTTCCTTTGACTCTATAAATATTATCTGAATTTAGTTTTGTCTTCTAGATTCTTTCTGATTTCTGTATCCATTTTAGGAAACATTCTTTTGTATGATAGATATTTTCCAAGTCCATATATTTTGTGGCAGTTTCTAATATACATGAAGATATTACACATTTATATTACTGTCATTGTAAATATATCTTTACATACATACTTAACTAATCATATCTCACTTTAGTTTCCCTTATATAAATGCATTTAATTAGCAGCTTCTAAAATTTATAAATTTATTTTAATGATTGTAGTAATTAGTTTCAGACATAATTCTTGGTTTATTTGTATTTTCCTATTATTTACATTTGGGTTTTTGTTAATAAAATTTACAACTAAAACATCTATGTTTTTAAAATGTTTTCCATGATATAAGAATTGTCTGCTTATTAATCAATTTATAAACCTTTTGATACTTTTTATAAATTTTATTTGAAAGTTAAGAATATGTCAGTTGTGATATTTAGTGCAGATATTTTTCTCTCAAATTATTTTCAAAAATTACTTTTAAAGACATTTGTTTTACAAACCATGCTCTTGCACAGAATATCAAATAGTAGAATTTTTTAGTATTTGCCTTGTTAGATATGCAATCTATGATTTTGCAAGAAAACTTGACTGGACTCTTTGGAAGTCATGATTTATTGTGGAATGGTTTTTTTGGTGACCAATATATAACAGGGTCATTAAGAAAAAATAAGAATGGACACAACATTTTCCTTTCTCCAGTCCTCAGGGACACCTTGTCCTGCATGGTTTCCTCAAGATAATGGCAAATGGCTCATCAATGACATCTGACATTTCCTTAATTACCCTCAAGACACATGACATGAGGAGGTTCTGATTTGAATTCCTCCAATTTTTCCAGGAGATATTTTCTCATTTTAGCCTGACTCTCATTCCATGCTCCAGGTAACAGGTTTCTTCCAACGTTAAAAGCTTTATTGCTGGCTATTATCAGTTTTTCTCCTTACCTGTCAAAGTAAGGCAATTTCCTCTGATTCTCCTCCCCTTCTTTTTTTCCTAATATATTCACATATTTTAATTTTTTGGAAAGGAAGGTAATTTTTATGCACTGTGTGAGAGGAATTTGCTCTCTATCTCTGGCTTTCCTACATTAAAACTATATAAGTCTACTGATTAGACATTTTCCTTTTTTGTCTGATTTTGAATTATCTGTTTTATACATAGTTTTTAAAATCAACAATCAATTATTGAATTTCTAGGCATAGTTTCACCTTCCATTTAGTGCTACAGTGGGATTTCTTATCAAAATGCATTCCCAATAAATGAAAAATTTAAATACTTTTTGTTATATTCAAGCTAGAAATTTTCCCAGGCAAGAGTTAGTGGCAAAGCTACATCAGAAATGTCCCATTCATTGGGGAGAAGTATTGAATTTGAAATCAAAGAGTATAAGTTAAATTATTTCTCTTTGTGACTCTGAAACAAAGTTAATCACCTTCCTGCATTCAGTCCCAGTATGTAAGAAACATGACTAAGGATCCCTGCCCTACCTACTTGACAAGGGAAAGTGCCTATGAAAACACTTGGGAGACCATGAAGCTACACACAAATGCAGTCAACTGTTGTTAAAAATATACCTGGTAAGTACAAATAAAGAAAAGACACTTTTCAGAGGAACTGAGAACTGCTGAGGTCATGTCTTCCAGACTTAAGCATTCCATGGCATGTATAGTCATCTTTCAGAAATTCCACTGTATACTTTGTTTAGCCAGATCTTACAGGGTATAGAAAATCTCCTGCTTCTCTAGCTTCCTATTATAAAAATGGATAATCCCTATGTCATTCCCTAAGGGAATATGAGGCTATCAAAAGCTCTTCCCACACAATTCTCTCCAGCTGAGTTGATACACATCCCTTTTCAGTTCAATGTCAAGCTCCCACTGAACTCTGTGTCAGTTGAACAGCTCCTTGAGTTTCCTTATAACCTTCATTGCGGGTTTGCTCACTGATGCTGGGATGTTGCCACTTGAAGTGTTCTCACTGCCTGTGCCCAGGGCTAAAATTCCAGCACACGTATCAGACAACAGGGAAACGTGAAATGTTCAAGTCTTACTGGGAGGCTGTCTTTCTTTAATATTTCACATTTGTCATTCCATCTTATTAGGTTGGACATTGTAGAAAACAAAGAATAAAATGGCTTCATATTTGCCTTAAGGTAGGGGATAAAGTGGAAAAGGAATAATGTATTTTATATTTGACATATTCAATTTTTAAGAAATTGATATTAACAGTTAAAGTGCCTAAAATTAAGTCCTACATAAAACTAGTTTGTTTGTTTTTTTTTTTCCTTCCAGTGAACACAGTGGCCTTTGCTTTTCTAAGATAATTCAATTCAGTTCAATTGCTCAGTCGTGTCCACCTCTTTGCAACCCCATGAACCGCAGCACACCAGGCCTCCCTGTCCATCACCAACTCCCGGAGTCCACCCAAACCTATGTCCATCGAGTCGGTGATACCATCCAGCCATTTCATCCTCTGTTGTTCCCTTCTCCTCCTGCCCCCTAATCTTTCCCACCATTAGGGTTTTTCCAACGAGTCAACTCTTCTCATGAGGTGGCCAAAGTGTAGGAGTTTCAGCTTCAACATCAGTCCTTCAAATGAACACCCAGGACTGATCTCCTTTAGGAGGGACTTGTTGGATCTCCTTGCAGTTCAAGGGACTCTCAAGAGTCTTCTCCAACACCACAGTTCAAAATCACCAGGTCTTCAGCGCTCAGCTTTCTTCACAGTCCAACTCTCACATCCAAACATGATCACTGGAAAAACTAGATGGACCTTTATTTGGAATGTAATTACTTGTTGGCTAAGTTCTAACCCTAGGCTCTGGGTAATTCACTCAGCTTCCTTCAACTCCTTCTAAGATAGAGAATGGAATTGATATTACTAAACTGGCCCAAATTCTGTGAAGAATAATTGAAATAATATACAGGAAAATATATTTTAAATGAGTAGACAACATTATAATTGGTATATTGTTCACCTTCAGTAAGATCTGTACAATGCATATAGACAAATCTCTAGACACAAAGATAAGACGTGAGGCTGTTATATTAAAGAGTATAATATATAATTGTGGATCCAGCAACCGCTTACAGTATTCAAGAACAGAATAAACAGATATAAATTTGCTAAACTTTGTGCCTCAATTATTTTAAATAAGTGTTCAGGAAGATGAAAGTTAATAAGCACTCAATTAGTAGGAGTGGTTACATAGAGATTTTCTGGGAGACTTGGGAATATATAGGATTTAGATAGGCAGAGGGTTGCACAGAGAAACTCACAGGTGAATGGACTAAAACTCGTACATATATAATGAAGAGGTATATGTCTAGACAAGAAGGGTATTAAGCTGTTATGAACAAAAAATAAATCTGAAATATATTCAGGTAGATGAGGTGAAATAAGGTTAGACACTGTTTTAAGAGTAAAGATGTACTGAAATAAGTGATTAGAAATAAACATTAAATAAAATTTTCTGAGCAATGAAATTTCTTGAATTTTTCTTAATTGTTCTTTTTTTTTTTTAAGAAATAGTCTAGCAATGATGAAAAGAAAAATTGGAATTGGGGAAACTAGCTTTGAGTTTGTGGTACCTGTTTACGTTAAAGGTGATGATGTTATATACAGAACTACTAAGGCAGAAATAAAGAAAATGAAAACACTTAACCTACAGGAAAACAATAGTATAGTAGAGACTAAGCATCAGCTCTAAGAATAACAGAAACTGGAGCAAATCACACTGTGCCTCTTTCCTGAGCATTCCTCCTACCCCACCTATTGAATATGAGTAAAATCTAGTTAAAATTAACATCAGTACAACTATAAAGAAAGAAAATAATTCACCAAGTGGGAAATCTGACATCTATGTATTAACAAGAAAGAGTTTCTTTGTTCTCACAATGATAGCAGTTTCTGGATTGATTTTAAAAACGTTCAGATAACATACACCTGATTTTTTTTTTTTTTTTTTTTTACCGCCAGCTTGCAAAGCTGTCTTTGCAAAGTGACTCTTTCAGTGACTAGATAGGATTCAACAACATGGAGCTCTCAAGAGTCTGGGGTCTGAGCTGATTTTGCAAAATTGCTCTCTGCTAGATATACTTCTGAAAGCAGTTGTCAAATCAAACAAGGCTGCATTGGCTGCAAGCTGTTGAAAGCAAAAAGACAAACATAAAATAAATGGTTGACCTGGCTCAGCACTGCAGTGAAGGAAAGCTAAGCATGTCAGTCAGATCACTGTACAATTCTTCCTGGAACAGATAAAACACATAGGAGGAGAAGGAAAAAATAAAACCTGAAACCTGGAAAAGGATGAAAGACCAAGGAAAGTAATAAAACCGTGTGGAAAACAATAGGTAGGCACAGCACAGGAAAAAAGCCAGATTCATTTTTATTTAGTAGAAAATTCAAGCATTCATTTCCCCTTTCTTTCAAGTTGATCACCTTAAGGCCAAAATGGTTCACAGAAACAACCCAAAAAGCACAGGAGAGCATCAAGAGCAGCTGATGGGGAAAAGAATCAATGAAGACAAGCTGGTTTAACTTTGAAGAATTATTAACCACCAGAAAAGTCAAAATGCTTAAGAAACAAGGTGATGTAAGTCAAAGAGGAGAGTGTGAAAGATTTATTTTTAAATCCAGTTGACATGCCAGTTTACCCAGTCAAGAACTAAGGTAATAGCTTAAAACATCTTGGGAACTTTTCTATAAAATATGGTAAAGCAAGAATAGAAAGGGCTTGCCAGCTCTGTAGGTATTCACATATTTATCGAATTTCTAATTACCCAAAAGCATCTTTTTTTTATTTTTTCAAAAATCTCATGATCTTTGTTCACTGCTGCTAAAAAATTTAATATCACTATAAAAGTCATACTGACTCTATGATGAATTAAACTGGAAGAAGTAATCCTTTCTGACGAGTCTCTGAGTTTGCTTTCAATGCCATCGTTTATGTAACTGGACAAGTGGTGATTTTACTGAGGAACAAAACCTATGGCCATTTCCAACTTATTTAAAGAGAGTTTGAAAAATAATTTAATCATAATATAAACCACCCCAAATTGTAACTTCATTTTAACTTACGTAATTATGGCACAAGCAGCTTATGTACATAGTTTGGCTTCAGCCTATTTGACAATGTGCTAAAGATAAACACAAAATGTAATGTTTCCCCAGGTTTCCTATTACCTTTCAGTAATGTTAAATACCTAGAATATTATAAGTGCATTACAGTTTCAAAGTATTTTACATACAATTAATGTTTTGGGGAAACATAAATAGACAAAAATGATAGGTAGCTAGAGAATCCCTCACATACAGACACACCAATATCATCTACTTTTTAACCCTTTGAAGACTGAAAGAAAAAACAAAATGTGAGAGTTGTGAGCTGTTTTATTTGAGGCAAAATGAGGACTATACAACAAAAGACAGCATCTCAGATAGCTCTGAAGGACTGCTCCCAAGAGATAGATGGGGGAGGTCAGTATATACGTGACTTTGGTGAAGGGGGTACATACAATCAAGCATATATTTTTGCAGAAGAGTGCTGCTGCTAGTTTCCTGAAGGTTATTGCTAGTCACAAAGAGCAGGTGCCATCATTTCTGATTTTTGTGCTTTTCTCAATATGAGGAGATGCAAGGATTCGGCTCATAAAATCTCCTCGAAATACCTAAATATTGGAAGGCCTGTTCTGTCAGTTTTTGCCAGTGTACCCAGTGCCTCATTCTTGTTCTTCATCCTAAACTCCTCTCATGATGTGTTGAAGATCAGTGACTATAGTATATTATGACTTAGTCCTTATAGAGGCAAGTGGGAGTCTATTGTATATAGTTGTTCTTCCTGCCATCCCCATTTCTGGCACAGATTTTCTAAGACCTTAGAATCTTCTGTAATGAGAGTGATTAAGGTGTCCCTTGTTATGTTAATGATAGCTTTTGGGTCAAAAGGAAAGATGAAGGCTCGTTGTCAGTTGAACCAATCATGTTACCAGAAGGTTGAAACTTTCAGTCCAGCCTCACCCCCAGTCAGTTCAAGAAGAGGGGAGGGGCTGAAGATTGAGTTCAGCCACTGGGGGCTGATGATTTAATCAATCATGTCGGTGTAATGAAGCCTCCATAAAAAGGAGAACAAGGATGGTGTTCAGAGAACCTGGTTGGTGAACTCTTGGAGATGTGGAAGCTCCTCAGTCTTTTACTTGCCTTGCCCTATGCATCTTTTCCATTTGGCCACCCCTGAGTTATATCCTTCTGAAATAAATCGGTAATCTAGAAAAAATATTCTCAGAGTCTGTGAAACTCTCTAGTAAATTAATCAAACCCAATGAGGGATCTCACGAACTTCCAGTCTATACTCAGGCAGTCAGCACAAGTGAGACAAGGAAGTGCCAGTGACAACCTGGACTTGAGATTGGTGTGTGAGTTGCGTGTGAGGGAGCCAGTCTTATAGGACTAAAGCCTTAAGCTGTGGGGTCTCTGAATGGAACTGAATTATAAGACAGCCCACTGGTGTCTAAGAATTGCTTGGTGTTCGTTGAGCTGGGGGGAGGGGAAACACATTGTAATCAGTATCAGAATCAATTCCATTACCCATCTCACTTAAAACTTTCATGTCCTTTTGGCTCCCTTAACTTAGCTACTCTGTTCACCTTTTCTTCTACCTAATAATCTTCTCTAATCCCTCGATAGCACTACTATCTTATTAAATCATTTTTCACTTTTTAAAACTTCTAACCCTGTGATATCCCTATTGATTCTCATCCAATGATTTACAGTCTTAATTCAAAGATAGTAAGGAAGTAATCAAACAGCAAAGCCTTCAACTTTCTCTCATTAAGCCAAAACTCTTACATCTTCCCCATCTTGACATGGTTCTATCTCTCTGTTCTACCTCTATAATCTTCTGTCTGATGAATTTCTTCTACTCAGATTGTAATCATGTCCTAGCTTTGATATCCTGAGCCCCCAGCCTCCATCCAACCACTGATAAATGCCCCTTCCAGTTATTCCCAAGGTTTTTCTCCTTATGTTTACTATTTCTTTCAGTTTATCTATTGACTTTCTTCAATAGCATGTTGAATTAGATGAACCCTTCACCCTTCCAAACAGAGGCTACAATATTCTTTTATATATATACACACACATATAGAATACATACATGTATGCATATATATGTATAAACATACATTTTTCATTTAATGTTCCAGTAAATCATATATAGTTCATTCTCCATGTGAATCCAGTCTTTCAACTACTTTATGAAGACCTTAGCCAAAAGAACATCATCTTTTTGGTAGACTTTGTTTAGTACAATCCTAAATTACAGGAAAATAGAAAAATAATTATAGTTTTCATAAATAGAAAATCCAGTTTATCTTATTATTAACATCTTACTTTAGTATAATAAATTTGCTATAATTGATGAACTGGTATTAATACATTATTTTTAAAGTTCATGGTTTAGATCTCATTAGTTTTTTTTTTTCAATTTTATTTTTCTTTTATAGGATCTCATCCAAAACACCATATTACATTTAGCTAGTTTAGTCATATTTCCTTAGGCTTCTGGAACAGTTTCTCAGAATTTCCTTGTTTTTATGACAGTATTAATTACTATTAGGAGAGGGATGGAGAGTGCCCCTGCTCCCTAGTCTTATCAAGGCCTTATATACATTTACCAGACCCACTCCCACAACATAGATCTTAAATTAACAAGATTAGGACTAGCAATAGAAAGGGTTTACCAGACTCATTCCCACAGCAACATAAGATTAGTCAGAAGGTTCTTGTTAAGAAGGAGAAACTTGTCCTCCTCCAGCAAGATATATTGTTATTATATAATCATTAGTACATAGCTTAAGGAAAAACATACCCTTGAGCAAGGTGAATTGTTTTATTGTATAATCATTAACTCTGGGCTTAAAGAAAATAAGCTTATGTGACTAAGACAAAGCAATGTAGAAAGAAAAAAAAAAAAACCTGTCCTTTTCTCTTCCTTGAGAGCCCCAGACGCCTTTCCCCTCCTCTGGGACCATGGACTTCTTATCAACCGACCTAAGAATTAACTCTCTCACAACCATGGATCATTCTAGCCTACTACTTTTACTTATCTAAAAATTCCCACACCAACACCGAGAACCTGGCTCTCTCAATCTCCCATGTATTTCCTTGAGTCTGCACTTCCAGTACATTTATATATCTGTATCAGAATTGTCAACCATTTCACCATGGAAAACAATTGTATCTACTAGAGTACGGTGCTTGTGTGCTACTTATGTTGGCTTTGTTCTTACTGACATCACTTGTTTCCAGATAAACAAGATTCTGATGGAAACTTTTTCCCTGAAAAGTAGAGCTTTGTTATGGATAATATTCTGGGTATATTTTAAAGTGATTTCCCTACCCTTTCCTGAAATATAAGGATATTTTCAAGACTTGATGGGGTTCCTGGAGATAGGACTCATAAATAAGTGGAAGTCCCCCTAAGACTGAGGCCCCCAGGATTTTCTCATTTCTGTGCTAGTCCAGACTCAGTTCAGTTCAGTTTAGTTGCTCAGTCTTGTCTGACCCTGCGAACCCATGGACTGCAGTACGCCAGGCTTCCCTGTCCATCACCAACAACCAAAGTTTACTCAAACTCATGTCCATTGAATTGGTGATGCAATCCAACCATCTCATCCTCTGTCGTCCCCTTCTCTTCCTGCCTTCAAGCTTTCCCAGCATCAGGGTCTTTTCAAATGAGTCAGTTCTCATCATATGGCCAAAGTATTGGAATTTCAGCTTCAACATCAGTCCTTTCAATAAATATTCAAGACTGATTTCCTTTCGGATGGACTGTTGGATCTCCTTGCAGTCCAAGGGATCAAGAGTCTTTTCAAGCACCACAGTTCAAAAGTGTCAATTCTTCAGTGCTACAGACTAGTCCAGACTCAGCCTTCAACAAATTGTCAAATTAGCATTTAAGTGTTTCCACCATTTAAGCTGCTTTAACAGCTGCTTCTCCAGGGAAGCAGATCTGTTTTTAGTCTCTGTATTCACCTGACACTCCAGATTTTGGGGTGACAGTTTGACAGTTTGATAAGTCCAAGAAAAGTAGTTGCTTTATAGTTTGTCAGCTTTTCTGTTGTTGCTACAAGAACAGGAGTGATGACCTTCAAGCTGACTTTACATATTGTAGCTGAAAACAGTTCTTCATGTAATTTTAAGGAAGCATCTAGTCTAGGTAGACTTTCCTGACTAATGCAGATAAGCCTTTTTTTTCCATCCCCCCAAAAGCCATCTGAGAGCATTATGAATTCAATTATTGTACAAACTTACTCACTAGTTATCACCTCAGGCCAAAAATTAGAATCAGAGTTTATTCACTTGACATGCATAATGGTGAGATAAAAAGTGTTATGGTAAAATTTCCAGAAGTAGATGTTTTAACAAAATGAATAAAAGCTGAAAAAAAAAAATAGGGAAGACTAGGGAAAAATAAAAAGCTGTTTCAAATATCAGAAAGTGATGCCAGTGAGTCAACTTTTAGTGAAGGGACTCATAGTCTTATACAATGCTATGTAGATCCTGTGGTGATTTATATATTTTCACACAACATAATAATTGAGAGTTACATTTATAATCTCAAGTCATGAAAGTGCCAGAAATGCAAAACTATGTCTAATATATTAGATGCAATAAAGCAGGGATGCATCCAATATATTTTAGAGCAAACCCCATACTTATACATTAACACATAAAAACTAAATTGGGACTTAAATCAGTCAGTTTCTTTTGCCTGAAAAGTCACTTATATAGAATTCCTCAGTCCACCAGTGTTCTCAGTGGTGGTACTGGTTTAGTTTCTAAGTTGTGTCTGATTCTCACAACACTATGAACTGTAGCCCATCAGGTACCTCTTTCCATGAGATTTCCCAGGGAAGAATACTGGAGTGGGTTGCCATGTTGTTTTCCTAGTGTTCTCAGTAGGTGAATCATTTTTGCATATTTATCTATGAACTATCTCGTATCATGTATAATTGTAGAAAGCAGCAGCCATTTAAAATAAATATTTTTCTTACCCAGATAATACTACTATGGATAATTCTCTACCAATATCTTAAAGATATGCTTGCAATCCGAACTGGCTTATAGTTGTCCTCTTTTAAGTAAGAGTGAAAAGATAGCACTGGAATACCACCTGATGATAGATTTTCTTTTAGGTACCTGGAAAACTATTTGATTGTTAGTGACAGAACCATCCTTTACCCTTGACAGAACAACAAATGCTCACATAGTGACTGTATTTTGCAGGTATTGTTCAAAAGCACTTTGGAAAAGGTAACTTGTGTTTTCCTTGTGAAGCTGTTTCTAATAGGTACTTGCAGTGCTTATGAAGCTGATTATTGATTCTTAGTGGAAGTCTTATGACTGACTAATGGTTCTTGATGACCAATAATTGATCAAAAGATTCTTCCAGATTGCACACAAACAAGGCATTTTAGTATAGCAGACACAATTTCCAAAGTTTATTATAGTTCATAGTTATACTCCTTTACTTCAAAATCTGGCCTGGTGTATTTCAGAATCTTAGTGAAAGAGTGACATTATCAAAATGACACTCTCAGGAGATGATTTTTGTTGCTACTGGGTGTGATAGATTAGAGGAGCAGAAGCTGGTGCTGAAGAGGTTAGAAAGGAATCACTTTATAGACATTTAGATTCAGGCTGAATTTGGCTGAATAAGAATTCTGGTTTATGGCTAAAGCAATGCAGACTAATGGCAGATATGTGAAGAATTAAGAGGAAAGGACTTGAAAACATCCTGAAAATCAAAAGAAAGATGATATTTACTTGCCATCTTACTAAGTAGAAATATGAATTATGAATTTGGGAAAAGTTTTATACAAGAAATAAATTATCCATTTATCTGTCTGAATAAAGGACTGGGGCTATTTTCCAAAATAATGAACTCTTCAATATGGGGAGATATTGTACATTCCAGTGGTATATGTGAGTATATTGTCCAATAATCACAACTAAAGCACGGTGCCGAGGAGGATATTTTGAAGGGCCCTTTTTCCAAAACTTGGAGTCAGTCACTCTGTTAAAGGCCTTATTGGCAGTTGACAGAAATAGCTCTATTATTAGCCATATCCCTAAGCTCTCTCTCAAACAAACCATATCACTCTTTTTTGAAAAATACTAATATCACACAATGTATAGTATTTCCTTCTCTTATGTGATCTTTTTCTATTCAGAGCCAACTGAAGAAAGATCCAAGAACATCATTTGCAGAAATTAGAAAGTGCTGGAGAAAAGATTGTAGGGTTGTCAGATAAGATACAGAAACCCTAGTTAACTTTGGCTTTCTGATGAACAATGGAATGCTTGTATTTCAGATATGTCCTATGCAATATTTGGGACATGTTTATAATAAATAAGCTATTATTCATCTAAAATTTAAGTTTATCTGGGCTTCCTGCATTTTAATTGACTGAACATGGCAACCTAAATAGGGTAGCCTGAGTGATAGGTGTCTTACTCCTGATTGGCTACTCAAGTGACGGAACATCTAGTTTGATTCTGATTCTACTACCTGCCTCAAGCATGATTAGAAATACTAAATAAATAAATAAATAAAATTGTTATGGGAGGATCAGAGTGTGGTATGATGTTGGGATACCTCCATGAATCAGTTGAAGTATCCAATGAACATGCTTCTGAGATTTTTGTGATAAATTAAATTGTATTCCCACAAAAACTGGATGCCTGTCAAGAGATTTCAAAGAATATAACTATTTCAGAGCAGAACTCCTAAAATGTGATGTGCCAAAGAATCCCCTGGGGACCTTGATGCTTATCAAGAATATTTTTCAGAATATTTCAGAAGGTCAGGATAGCACCTAAAATGTTACATTTCAAATAAATTCCAAGTCATTTCCCAGGCTGAAATCCCATTTACCATAGTTTAAGTAGCAATGTAGTTGAGCATTATCTAGAGTCCGCAATCTGACTCACAAAATTTCACTTATGAAAAGCTGGTCTTATCAATAACCTTAGAGAATTTTGTGAGCTAGAAACACTAAGATTTAATTAAACAAACGATTGATATAAGAATCCAGAATGCTATGCCATTGGCCACCCTCCTCAATAATAAATTAAAACCTCACATAGAATGTCAGTTCTCTGCTTAAAATGCCCTGAAGCCTCCTATTACTCTCAGAGTAAAAACCAGTCTCCTCATGGCATCTGAGGCTCTCCTTCATCTGTCCTGACCTTATCTGTTGAGAAAGACTCTGTACTCACCCTCACCATCTCCTCTCCTGCTGCCCTGGCTTCCCTGTTGTTCACATGAACACCAGACACTCACCTAATACACATTCTCCTGATCCTCAGCTTTGTTTTGCCAAACACTCTTTCTTCCATTATCTCCATGGCTTTATTTTCCACTTACTTTAGGACTTTACTTAAAATATACCTTTGGAATGAGGACACCCAGACAGGCCCATTTTAAATTGCAGCTCCTTACCAAACCACACCCAAGATGATCCCTCATTCTGACCTCGTTTTTTCATGACACTATTCTCTAAGATGGTATATACATTACTAATACATCTAATCAATTTTTTATTACCTATAATCTCATGTTAGAATATAAACTACATGAAGGCAAGGATGTAACACCACTGCCTTGAATAGTATCTGCCTCGTAGTAAACTCCTAGTCATACTTTTTCATTTAATTTCAACTAAATTATTTGAGAGGAAGAATTATTGAGTAGGAGGTTACTTTGAAAAACTTGAACAAGGGGGAGGATGTTGGAAAGTCATAAAATACATTTAATCCACGGAACAGTAAGTCTGACAAATTGTTCCTCATCCTATCATGTCTTTAAAAGCCTGATTGTTATTCTACTGGAGTCAATGTGCTTTTTAACTAATGAGTTCTAAAATGTCCCTTTTCAGATATTTGTTTTCTGTCTTATTCTCCTTTCTCCTTAATGGGAATACCCATTTTGTTGAATCAATATTTTTATTAATAGTATGGCAGAGTTACCTATTACATGGAAGCTGTCCATTTTTTTTCCAGATGCTTTGGCAATTATTTGATATGATCCAGTATAAGCTGATTTTATAACCCACATTCTCTGAGATTTAGGAAATTTGAGACTTTAAATAAAATTATTCATTTTGTTTATCAGTGTCTGATAGCATAAGGTGTTTTAAAAACTAATGGCAAATACTAAGGACATAGAATTGTTCTTTGTGTAATTCTCTCAATTATGATAGAGGAGGAAAAAGTAATAATAAGAGAGTCCATGCCTTGCAATATGCGTAAAATGCAAGGCAAGGAAATTATATGAAATGGCATATATTTTTCCTGAAAGGATTTTATACAGTTTTAGAATTAAATATCTTTTGTAGTATCTTTTCTTAAATCTCTATCAACATGTTCTGCATGAAACTTTTTAAAAAATTTTACTAAATGATTAAAGAAGTTATCAAAACTGCATTGGAAACAAACATTTAGCAATAAAATTATTGAAAGTGATTAAAATATCTTCTTTTTGTACCTTATAAGCTAAACGTAAGCATTGGCATGTGTTTTAATATTACTTTCAAGTTAAGACATAATCTTGAGACCAAATTTGTGTTGTTGTTGATGTTGTTGTTATTTCTTTATAAATAAGCTCAAACTCTTGAAAAATATGTTTTGAGTAGTTTCCTAATGGTCTATAATACACATATTTTATCTTATATTTAAATATTTGAAATTGAGCATATATTAGAACTTCCATTTTTTATTTCCTCTATCAAATTTTAAAACAGCGTAAGTTATTATTATGGTGGAAAATACATTTCCATCATGCTGAAATGAATTATTAATACTATTCATGTAATGTTATAAAGAAATTTAAGGTTTTATATAATATTCAAAGAACCAATTACTTTTCTTTTTACTATGGGTGTCAAAGCATTTCTGCCTATCCTGGCCATATTCCAATTCCTGATCCACAAGTCTTGCTTCTGCAATAGAATGACTTTGCACCATAAAGTTATCAACTCTTGACTTCCATCCACAGCTAATTAATTAAACTAGAAGGCAAAACCTGACCTATATCATCTAGCCGCTTCATCCCCACTTGACAAGGTAAGTTGAGACAATCAGATTCTCTAATTCAGAAATCTAAATTCAGAATCTAAGAAAGAGCTGTCTACTTGAAAGTGAGAGGATAAAATAATATGTATAAATGCATGATTGGGCAGACTATGATACATCATGTAAAAGACAAACTAATGAGAAAACAGAGTCTGTGAGCAAGCAGAATAAGTCAATTAAAAGTGTGAGGAATTAAGCAGACATACATGTTGTCAATAGAAACATATTTGCAAAAGACTAGAGTAGAGATTGGTGACCTTCTCCCTCTAGGGTAACTTGGGCCAGTGTGAATCTAAAACTGCCCTCCTGCTCCATTCTCTTCAGCCTACCTTATTATAGTCTTCATGTTAAAACTCTCATAGCTTCATATGTATCATTATGCCAATATCTTCCCATTTAGTTTGACTGCTTTCTGTGCTCTGCAACCAAAAATCTTCTACTATCTAAACTATATCACAGTGGCTTGGGTAGTGGCCCCAAAAACAATTCGTCCACAGGAACTGTGATCTCATTTACAAAAAAAGTCTTTGCAGATGAATGAAGCTAGAGATCTCAAGATGGGATCAATCTCCATTGTCCTGGTGGGTCCTAAATCCAATGACAGGCATTTGTATGAGAGACAGAAATGAAAACACAGACACAGGGGAAGGGCATGTGGAGACAGAGGCAGAGATTAGAGTGGTATTGCTGGGAGAAATGTTTTTCATCAACCAGAACCTGGAAGAGGCACAAAAGCTTCTCTCCTAGGCTCTTTGAAGGGAGTGCAGCCCTGCTGACAACTTGATTTTGAATTTCTGGTCCAGAATCATGAGACAATAATTCCTGTCATTTTAAGCGACTGAAAGTGTGGCTACAGCAACAGCAGGAAACTCACGTGGATCTTAAGCATTTTTCCCCAATAGGAAGGGCGTGGCAGGGGTTTTCATTAATAGGTTTTGAATGTATAACCCTTGCCTCTATTTTCTTAAATAGAATAGTGTGGATGTAATTTAAACTATTTCCTCAACTCTGGATATACTTAATAAACTTGACTTTCATATATTAAAAAGATAATGATGCGCCAGGGACTGTAGATGTTAATAGAGTTGTTGTTCCCTCACATGAAGTGGCCCTAGGTTACCAGATATTCTTGAATTATTATTTCTCCATCATGGTAGTATTTTAGTCTATTCATCTATTCTCTAATTGTTATGTTATTATTTTTCATGAGTTAAACCATATTCTAACAAGAATTATTCATTTAGGAATTTACTATGCATAATAGTGTTTATCTTTTATAGAAATGCAGTTCCTTCCAAAGTTACTACAGGTAGTAGAACAACAACAAAAAATTGTGATTTTTTTGAAGTTATTTTTAGAATTTTTGTGTGTTTGAAGAGAGACAGTAAATATTAGGTCTTGTCTATGGAATTTTGACCAAATTATTTAGCATCTTGTTGCCTTAGTTTCTCTATTTGTAAAATGGAGATAAGGTTAATTACATCTTAGATGTGTAAGAAATTACTAAATATATATGAGCATTTTGATCAGTATGGTTTAGTATTAACTAGTCAAACCTCTTATAACTATTAATATATAGGAGGCTTCCTTGATGGTTCAGTGGTAAAGAATTCAACTGCCAATGCAGGAGATGTAGGTTTGACGCTGGGACCAGTAGATCCCCTGGAGAAGGAAATAGCAATCCAGTATTCTTGCCTGGAAATCCCATGGACAGTGGAGCCTGGCAGGCTACAGTCTGAAAGTGAAAGAAAGTCAAAGTTGCTCAGCCAAGTTTGACTCTTTGTGACCCCATGGTCTGTACAGTCACTGGAAATCTCCAGGCCAGAATACTAGAGTGGGTAGCCTTTCCCTTCTCCAGGGGATCTTCCCAACCCAGGGATCGAACCCAGGTCTCCCACATTGCAGGTGGATTCTTTACCAGCTGAGGCACAAGGGAAGCCCAAGAATACCGGAGTGGCTAGCGTATCCCTTCTCCAGTGGATCTTCCTGACCCGGGAATTTAACCGGGGTCTCCTGCTTCTCAGGCGGATTCTTTATGAACTGAGCTATGAGGGAAGAACACACTCTATTGGGTCCCAAAACAGTCACACATGACTTAGTGACTAAACAACAACCTTAATTAGTTATTAACAATTTAGATTTTGTATATTTACTGGTATTTTCATCTCCTAAAAATGTACTTGTAGTAGGAACAATGTAATTGCATTTTGTATCTATCTCTCTCTATATATATATTTTAAAGTATGAGTACATAGTCTCAGACGAATGACCAAATGGGAGTAGAGTTTCTTCTACCTGACTAAATTTTTGTGCTTGCTTTTATAGTACGTATTTTTATTTCTGAATCATTTTTATATAGGCTATTCAAAACTAAGCTTGTTAATTCCCCTGACATCCTTCCTTTGATATACATGGGCAAAAACATATAGACTGTATCTTTCCCAGACTCAAAATAGAATTTATCTTTAATTTTTCTTCTTACCTTAAGATGGTATCTAATTTGTTAACAATTCTTTCAATTCCAGCTCCAAACCCCACACTTTTAGGCCTAATCCTACTTCCAATCTATAGTTCAGGTCTTATTTTCCATAGCATGAGATATGGAGAAAGCCATCTAATTTGCCTCCTCTAGAGTGTGTGTATGTGTGTGTCTGTGTGTGTGTATGAGACTAAAGAAAAACAACATAATATATTCTCAACTTTATGAATGATACATTTTAAGAGAAATAGCTGTTGCTAGCTCTCACTCACCCCTAATTTCCAGAAGGCTTGCCATTCCTTGGTACTGAAAAACTCAAAGGTGATTAACAATTTTGACACAATAAAGGTTAAAAAATCACCTGTACTCTCCACAACTCTTCTTTCAAGTATTATTCTAGCCACTAGCATCAGTCTAGTTCCTGGTACAGGTCCCAGACCAAGCACTAGAGGAAAACAAGCCTTTTCTTTTTAGATACTTGGCTCTTAGAACTTTTTTGCATCTTAAAATTATGTATAATGACAAAGTCCTAGAATTTCTAAACTTCAGCAATAATTTAGGTAAAATAGGAGTTTATGGCAAAACAATGCATTTAAGGATTTTAAATACTATTTCTGAGGTTAAAATTAATGATACAGAGATGGAAAATTCAAGTGATAAGATACATTTCAACAGACTGTTTCTACTTCATTTACATATGTACTAATTGCATACATACACATACACACAAACATGATTTCACAGAATAGTGTGCAATACTTTACCCTATTAGAGCTTTTTATGGCTCCCCAATATTCTTTTGCAGAGAGGGGGTTTTAGCAAGATAATCATCAGTATTGTATCATGAAAGATTACTAGAACTGGCAAGATGAATTTATTGTCCTTGCATAGTCACACTACAGAATCTAATGATCCAGTTACCTATCCAAAGTGCTCATAACAGGATCAATGATGATACTCTAAAAATGTGAGAGTTGGGCACATCCCTGGCAGTCCAGTGGTTAAGACTCTGTGCTTCCAATGCAAAGGCACAGGTTTGATCCCTGGTCAGGGACTACCATCTATGGGGTTGCACAGAGTCGAACACGACTGAAGTGACTTAGCAGCAGCAGCAGCAGGGAACTAAGATCATACATGCTGCCTGGTGTATAATATAAACAAATATAAACAAAAAATAATGATAAAATATTGGTATATACCTGGGACCAGTGGTTAGAACTCAGTACTTGAACTGTTGTAAGCCTGGTTCAAAACATAAATGAAAAATAAGGTCTTAAAAAAAAAAAAAAGAATAAAAGGTGAAAGTTAAGGCAGCATGTAACAGGCCCAGATAAAAGAAATTTCAGAGCCCCCATGTGAGGCTCTCTCTCTAAGAAGTGAAATGTATATTTCATTGTTTTCAGAACTTCCTCACAGTCACTTCATTTTCTTGCCTTGACACTTTTAGATGGAGTGAATATCCTTGGCAATTGCATCCAAACCTTTTTGCCAGGAGAGACAAGAAGTATCTATTCTGTCTTTAGAGACTCCTCTGCAATATTGAGAGAAAACTGAGGGGGCTAGAGCTATAACTGAGGGAATGGACTTGGGCTCTAGGATCAGGCAGCTGGGCCAACAGGCACAACGGTCTCAGTTCTTGCTGCCAAAATTACTCCAAGCAAGCCCCACCTGGCAACTCAAGGACTCTTGGAGTCTTGGATCATAACAAAGATAAACTAGGAATAAACATGGATGTTTTGTTGGTATGCAAGGCTGAGCCAAAATGGAAAGGACACTTACCCATTTCAACCACACAAAATTGATAGTAGAAAAATGTCACTATCAGGAAAACCTTGCATAAACACAAATTCTAGGTCAATCTTTATAGCAGGACATAACGAAAGAAACAAAAAGCTGACTCCAAGTCATAATAGTCAGGGAGAATTGAAATCAGCAGTGACGCAAAACTGACAACCATCTAGCTATGATCTCAGGGTTACAGGGCATTGAGTTCAGAAAGCAATCCCAGATGCTCAGAGAGTTAGAATAGACGTCTCCTTATAAAGCTGGGACCTGTTAAAGGTTGTATAGTCAATCAGTTGGCCTAGAAAACTCTATGGCTGTGTCTGGGAACATATCATACAAGTATGCCACCTGGCTGGGCCATAAGAAGACAATGCCGCTTGCTAGAAATCTGACCCACATAACAATGCTGTTTGTAATGAATGGATTGGATTTTTTTTTTCTTTACATTATCGTGTTAGTTTTGCCATACACTGACATGAATCTGCCATGGGTATACATGTGTTCCCCTTCCAGAACCCCCCTCCCAGCTCCCTCCAGATTCCCTCTCTCTGGGTCATCCCAGTGCCCCAGTCCTGAGCATCAAACCTGGGCTGGCAATTAAATACACATATGATGATTAACATGTTTCAATGCTGTTCTTCCATATCATCACACCCTTGCCCTCTCCCATAGAGTCCAAAAGACTGTTCTATATCTCTGTTTTTCTTTTTCTGTCTCGCATACAGGGTTATTGTTACCATCTTTCTAAATTCCATATATATGCGTCAGTATACTGTATTGTTGTTTTACCTCCTGGCTTACTTCACTCTGTATAATAGGCTCCAGTTTCGTCCACCTGAGTAGAACTGATTCCAATTAATTCTTTTTAATGGCTGAGTAATATTCCATTGTGTATATGTACCACTGCTTTCTTATCCATTCATCTGTTGATGGACATCTAGGTTGCTTCCATGTCCTGGCTATTGTAAACGATGTGGCAATAAACATTGGGGTACACGTGTCTCTTTCAATTCTGGTCCCCTTGGTGTGTATGTCCAGCAGTAGGATTGCTGGGTCATATGGCAGTTCTATTTGCAGTTTTTTAAGGAATCTCCACACTGTTTTCCATAGTGGCTGTACTAGTCTGCATTCCCACCAACAGTGTAAGAGGGTTCCCATTTCTCCACATCCTCTCCAGCATTTATTGCTTGTAGACTTTTGGATGGCAGCCATTCTGACTGGTGTAAAGTGGTACCTCATTGTGGTTTTGATTGCATTTCTCTGATAATGAGTGATGTTGAGCATCTTTTCATATGTTTGTTAACCATTTTTACGTCGTCTTTGGAGAAATGTCTGTTTAGTTCTTTGGCCCACTTTTTGATTGGGTCATTTGTTTTTCTGGAATGGAGCTTCAGGGGTTGCTTGTATATTTTTGAGATTAATTGTTTGTCCATTGCTTCATTTGCTATTATTTTCTCCCATTCTGAAGGCTGTCTTTTCACCTTGCTTTTAGTTTCCTTTGTTGTGCAGAAGCTTTTAATTTTAATTAGGTCCCATTTGTTTATTTTTGCTTTTATTTCCGATATTCTGGGAGGTGGGTCATAGAGGATCCTTCTTTGGTTTATGTCAGAGAGTGTTTTACCTGTGTTATCCTCTACAAGTTTTATAGTTTCCGGTCTTATGATTAGATCTTTGATCCATTTTGAGTTTTATTTTTGTGTATGGTATTAGAAAGTGTTCTAGTTTCATTCTTTTACAAGTGGCTGTCCAGTTTTCCCAGCACCACTTGTTAAAGAGGTTGTCTTTTCTCCATTGTATATTCTTCCCTCCTTTGTCAAAGATAAGGTGTCCATAGGTGTGTGGATTTATCTCTGGGCTTTCTATTTTGTTCCATTGATCTATATTTCTGTCTTTGTGCCAGTACCATACTGTCTTAATGACTGTGGATTTGTAGTATAGCCTAAAGTCAGGCAGGTTGATTCCTCCAGTTCCATTCTTCTTTCTCAAGATGGCTTTGGCTATTCAAGGTTTTTTGTATTTCCATACAAATTGTGAAATTATTTGTTCTAATTCTCTGAAAAAGACCTCTGGTAGCTTGATAGGAATTGTATTGAATCTATTGATTGCTCTGGGTAGTATACTCATTTTCACTATTTTGATTCTTCCAATACATGAACACGGTATATTTCTCCATCTGTTTGTGTCCTCTTTGATTTCTTTCATCAGTGTTTTGTAGTTTTCTATATATAAGTCTTTTGTTTCTTTAGGTAGATATTTTAAATGTCTATGGATGATAAAACCCAATGCTCAAGTTCACATGAATTTGGCTCCCATTTTAAATACCAAGGTAGTCATGTTCAGAAGGTACTTGACTGTATTTGACTTCAGCTATGTTAGATGCCTATTGCTTTCTGCTCTGGGGCTTCTCTTGGTGGAATACCTGTAAGAACCTATTCAGGAATTCCAACTCATTCATTAGCCTTGAAATTCCAGGGAATAGACACTGTAAGGGGTAGCCATATACCAAATGAGAGAAGAAGCTCATATATGTCTTTTGTTTCTTGCAAGGAAGCTTGCCAAGGTTAGCAACTAAAAATATCAGACACAAATTAAATTTGAATTGTATATAAAAAGGAAATTTTACTGTAAGCAAATTCCATGCAACATTTCGGATTTATTTTTAAATAGTTGTTGCTTACCTGAAGTTCAGATTTACCTAGTACTCTGCATTTTATCTTCCAATCCTGCTTGAGAGTAAAATATAAGACGCATTCAAAATCACTCCTCAGAGAATCCTCATGGAGAGTAGAGTCCTATATCTCCACAGATGTTACCAGCTTGATTGCCTGCCTTTCAACTGGCTTCCTTCTTTCTCGTTTTATGCTGGCTGGTATTTCATTTATCTATGTAAGGATCAGTTCTAAAAATAAAGCAATAACACAAAGATCTTGTTTACTTTGAGAGAAACCATAGAAAAGCAACTCTAAAAAGTACACCCTCAGGATGGAAAGCTAGAAGTAGATAGCTCATTGGGAAGCAGCAACTGATCATTTGTGTTCTCCTAAAGTTTTTATACTGATAAGTTAATGCCCAAGGTGATGCCTTTGGGAAGTGTCTGGGTCATGAAGACAGAAACCTCATGAGTGGAATTTGTTGTGGGATTAGTGCCTTTGTAAAAGAGGCCCCAGAGAGATCCCTCTCACCTTCTGTCATGTTAGGATATAAGAAACCTGCAACCTTGAAGAGTCCTCATTCAACAGTACCTGAAACTTATCTCAGATTTCCAACCCCCAAAACTATGAGAAATAAATATCCATTGCCTCTAGGTCACTCTCACTAGTGGTAAAGAATCCATTTCTTAATGCAAGAGATGTAAGAGACACAGGTTCCATCCCTGTGTAGGGAAGATCCCCTGGAGGAGGGCATGGCAAGCCACTCCAGTAGTCTTGCCTGGAGAATCCCCATGGACAGAGGAGTCTGGTGGGCTACCGTTCATTGGGCCACAGAGTCAGACATGACTCAAGTGACGAAGCACCCATGAATAAGCCATCCCATCTGTGGCATTTTATTGCAGCAGCCTAAATGGACTAAGAGGGTGATAATTCTCAGGATCATTCTAATTGAATGGTAGTAGAATTATTAAAATTTTTCATATATGATAGATTGGGATGAGATCCTGAGGAAAGTGGGTACTGAATTATCTCTCCACAGACTATGTAATTAGTTAACTATTATTAATGGTTTAAAAATCCAATGTCTGTTAATTGCCTTGAAATAAAAAAAAAAAAGAACAATCAAAACTATGGGCCAACTCTAAACTCAAGGGAAGCTGTAAAAGATATTTATGTCTTTATCTTTGTTTCTGTTATTGTTTTTTGTGATTAAGGCACTATTCAAGTTACACATTATCCATCTAAGGAGAATCAATTCCATCATTTCATTTATTGAAAAATGTGTGTTTTCTTCACTAGTTTGTGATGTGGTCTCTGTCAGATGTTGTTTTCATATTGCTGGGTGTCTGTATCTGGGCTCTTTAATCTGTTCTACTTATTTTTCCCTGAACCAACACCAAGGAATGTTAATTATTATAGTCTGGGCTTCCCTGGTGGTTCAGAATGTAAAGAATCCACCTGCAATGCAGGAGACCCAGGGTTCCATCCCTGGGTTGGGTAGATCTCCTGGAGAAGGCTATGGCTGATCTGGGCTTTTTAATATATTTTATGTATTTTTCCCTAAACCAGCACCATGGTATGTAAATTAGCATAGCTTAATACTAGATCTTTTAACTGATAAAGAAAGTGAATGTTCCATGTTGTTCTTCAAGAAAGAATATTGGATATTCTCTTAAAAAAAAAACAACTAGGTTTTCTATATGATTGCATTGTATCTATAAATCAGTTTGGAAATAATTGTATAATCCATAAGCATGCTGTGTTTGTCTATATAATTAGACCTTTTTAAATGTTTCTCAATAAAGTTTTATGATTTTTCCCATAGAACATTCATACATACATGGTGAGATTTATTTCCAGATAATTCATATTTTCTCTAATATTGTAAATAGTGTCTTTAAAATTTTCATGGGTAGAAAACAAATAGATATCTATATTGATTCTGTGTCTAGCATCCCTGATAAACTTTATTATAATAATAATTTATCTACAGATCTTTGGATTTTCATCTGAACAAAACCATATTATCTGCAAATAATGGCAGTTTTATTTATTTCCTGGTATTTCTTATATTTCCAATTGTCTTCTTGCTTTACTTTACTGCTTAGGATTTCCAGTGAAGTTTTGAATAGAAGTAGGGGAAGTGGCCCTTCTTGTTACATTTATCATTCTTTGAATGATCCATCACAATTATGTTTGCTGTAGGTTTTCCATACTTGGGAGTGGAAGTTAAATAACCTTGTAGTCAATATTGCTAAAATTCCACATTTCTTTAAAGTGGACTAGGCAAAATGCAATACTAATTAAAATTCTGGAAGCACATCGAAGAAACTGGCAAGATGTTTATGAAGTGCATATTAGGAATGAATTTCTCCCCACCTTTCTCATCTCTAAGCAATAGATTAATTTGTTCTTCTAGAGCTTTATACAAATACAGTCCTTTGTGTGTACTCTTTTTTTTTTTTTGTCTGAATTCTTCCATTCAGCATAGTTATTTTGAGATTTATCCATGTTGCTGTGTGTACGGTCAGTTCCCTTACGTTTTTAAAAAACTTAATAAGCATTATTTTTTTTATTTTTTAGAGAAACTTTAGGTTCACAATAAAACTGAGCAGAAAGTACAGAGAGTTTCCATATCACCTTCTGTATATTCCTAGTCCAGCAGATGCACAGTCTCCCTCAATATTGATATCCCTCACTGTTGATACATTTGTTATAATTAACTAATCTATACTGATAAATCTTTGTCATAAGAAGTCCATAGTTTATGTGGGCTCACTCTTTGTTTTATAGATTCTACGTGTTTGTACAAATGTATAGTGATATTATATCACTGATACAGAATAATTTCACTGTCATTTTTTATTTTCTGATTTTTATTTTATTTTTATTTTATTCTCAGAGATTTTTTAAATTCTCTATTCTCTGACAGTTAATCTTTTTCTTTCCTATAGCCCCAAGCAACCACTGATTCTTTTATTGTTTCTATAGTTTTGCCTTTTCCAAATATCATACAGTAGGAATCAAGAGGTACGTAACCTTTCCAAATTGATTTCTCTGACTTAGTTATATGCACTTAAGGTTCCTCCACATATTTTTATTACTTGATAGCTCATTCCTTTTAGTGCTGAATAATATTGCAGTGTCTTGGTGTATCATGGTTTATCCTTTCACCTACTAAAATCATGTTGATCACTTTTAATATTGAGCAATTTGAATAAAGAGTCTATAAAAATCCATAGGGCAGGTTTTTGTGTGTATACGTTTCCAAATCATTTGGATAAATAACAATGATCATGATTGTATGGTAAGAGCATATTTAGTCAGAAACTACCATTCTGTTTAACAAAGTGTCTGTACCTTTTGTATTACCACCATCAGAGAATGAGAGCCCTGACAGCACTTGGTGTGGTCAGTGTTTTTGGATTTTAACCTTTTTTATCTTTCTTTTTAGTTTTTAAACTATGAAAATATGATAGCACATTTTAGGGAGACTTGAAAAATACAGAACAAAGTTACATATAGTTCCACTATATATTACAATTTCTTGTCTTAAGTAGAAAACTGAAGATCTTTAGTTTGAGTTTCAATATCAAACACTCAGAAAATAATAGAATGAATCTATGGACAAGTAGAAGAATATAGTAGATCTGAAAAGCATTTTGATCCAATATGACATGATTAAGATTTATACAATTTTCACCCAACAGTAGGATACAAATTCTATTCAAGTTCCCATAGACTATAATCCAGGAGACACTGGAAAAATATCTAGAGACCTAAGACCAGGTGCAGAAGTTTCATGTTCAAAAGGTATTGAAATCATGCAGAGTCTATTCTCTTTTTAGGATTTTAGCCTTACTAATAGGTGTGTTGGCTTCCCAGATTATGCCAGTGCAAGAACAAACCTGCCAATGCAGGAAACATAAGACACTAGGGTTTGATCCTTGGGTTGGGAATGTACCCAGGAGAAGATAATGGTAACCCACTCCAGTATTCTTACCTGGAAAATCCCATGGACAGAGGAACCAGGTGGGCTACAGTCCATGTGGTTGCCAAGAGCCTGACACAACTGAAGCAATTTATTACAATAGGTGTTCAATTCAGTTCAGTTGAGTTCAGTCACTCAGTTGTATCTGACTCTTTGCGACCCTATGAATCGCAGAACGCCAGGCCTTCCTGTCCATCACCAACTCCTGGAGTTTACCCAAACTCATGTCCATCGAGTCGGTGATGCCATCCAGCCACATCATCCTCTGGTGTACCCTTCTCCTCCTGCCCTCAATCCTACCCAGCATTAGGGTCTTTTCCAATGAGTCAACTCTTCACATCAGGGGGCCAAAGTATTGGGAGTTTCAGCTTCAATATCAGTCCTTCCAATGAACACCCAGGATTGATCTCCTTTAGAATGGACTGGTTGGATCTCCTTGCAGTCCAAGGGACTCTCAAGAGTCTTCTCCAACACCACAGTTCAAAAGCATCAATTATTCAGCTTTCTTCACTGTCCAATTCTTACATCCATACATGACTACTGGAAAAAATATAGCTTGACTAGATGGACCTTTGTGGACAAAGTAATGTCTCTGCTTTTTAATATGCTGTCTAGACTGGTCATAATTTTCCTTCAAAGGAGTAAGTATCTTTTAATTTCATGGCTGCAGTCACCATCTGCAGTGATATTCGAGCCCAAAAATATAAAGTCAGCCACTGTTTCCCCATCTATTTGCCCTGAAGTGATGGGACTGAATGTCATGATCTTAATTTTCTGAATGTTGATCTTTAAGCCATTTTTTTCACTCTCCTCTTTCATTTTCATCAAGAGGCTCTTTAGTTCCTCTTCACTTTCTGCCATAAGGGTGGTGTCGTCTGCATATCTGAGGTTATTGACCGTTCTCCTGGCAACCTTGATTCCAGCTTGTGCTTCCTCCAGCCCATCGTTTCTCATGATGTACACTGCATATAAGTTAAATAAGCAGGCTAACAATATACAGCCTTGATGTACTCCTTTTCCTATTTGGAACCAGTCTGTTGTTCCATGTACAGTTCTAACACTTGCTTCCTGACCTGCATACAGGTTTCTCAAGAGACAGGTCAGGTGGTCTGGTGTTTACATCTCTTTAAGAATTTTCCAAAGTGTATATTGATCCACACAGTCAAAGGCTTTGGCATAGTAAATATAGCAGAAACAGATGTTTTTCTGGTTTGGTGATATCTAATTGCTTTAATTTGTGATTCCCTAATAATATATGTTCACTTGCCTTCTATTAATATATATCTTCTTTGGAGTGATGTCCACTCGTATCCTTTTATTTTTAATCAGGTTGATTGTTTTCTTACTTTTGAGTTTTAAGATTTCTTTGTATGTTTTAGACACCAGTCTTTTATCAGATGTGTTTTTTGCAAATGTCTTCTCCCAATCTATGACTTATCTTTTTATTCTCCTGGCATTGTCTTTTGCAAAGCAGAATTTTTTTATTTTAATGAGATTCAGATTATCAGTTATTTCTCTCATGGTGCATTTGTTATGATACTTTAAAAGTTATTGCCATACTAATTTCATATAGATATTTTCTCCAATGTTGTCTTCTAGGAGTTTCATAGTTTTGTATTTTACATTTAGGCCCATGATACGTTTTGCTTTATTTTTTTGTGAGGGTTATAGTATCTGTATCTAAATTTCTTTTCTTTTTGCATCTGTACATTCAGTTTTTCTGATACCATTTTTTTTTAAAGAATATATTTACTCCATTATATTTCCTTTTCTCTCATATCTAGGTGTCTGATTCACTTTGAATTACTTTTTGTATGTAGTAAAAGATAGAAATCCAAATTCATTACTTTGCATGTAGATTATTTATTTCTTTTTTCATCTTAACTTTTTTATCTGAAATGTTGTCTAAAATCATTTCATCAGAATTTATTCTTAAGGAGGTTTCTTTGTGGAGAAATCTCAGGTTTTCTTAGTGAATTTTCTCTTTTGCTTTAATTTGTGAATGGTACCTTTCTGGAGTAAAGTATTCCAGATTGATAGTTAATTCATTTTTGAGTATTTAATTCCTTTTACTTACCTTTTTGTTGATCTTGAGAATCAGTTGTCAGTCTCCTGTGTATCCCTTGAAGATAATCTTTTTTTCCTTCCTGTTCTCAAGATTTTCTCTTTAGCTCTGGGTTTTATCATTTTTATTACAGTATGATCACATGTGGGTTTCTTTTTACTTTTCTCTTTGAGATTAACTTGATTTCTCAGGCTGTTGTTTGGTGTTTTTTAATAGTCGTGAAAAACTCAGCTATTATAATTTCTACTATTAAACCTTTCCTCCTTATCTGTCTAATTTTTTGGAATGTCAATTAAAACTAGACTCTATTTTTTATGCACTACATTTCTTCTGATGCAAACTCTAGTATAAATTCTCTTCTTCAATTGCATCTAACCCCTTGCTAAACCCAATTTTTAAATGTTTCATTTTGAAAAGTGTATTTTTTATTTCTAGAAGGTATATCTGATTCTTTGTCTTTCTACTATTGGCTTCTATCTTGTCAGATGCTTTATTGATATTTTGAAGTTTTCATTTTGCTTCTTTTGCCATATTCAGTGTAGTAGTTTATAAGATGTGACTGATAATTGTAGTATCTAAAGTCTTTTCCTATAACGTTTCTGGTTATCTTGATTCCTGGCACTTTGTTTCCATGTATGATATATCACTTTGCTGTTGCAATACACTTATTACCTTTGTGCAGTAATTTGAAACCTATGTCAGAAGTACTTTTCTCCAGAGGGGATTTTTATTTGCTTCCACTAAACAGCTTGGCACTACCGATTCAGTTGGTCCTCAACGCAGCTCACAGTTTAAGGTCACCTGGACCTCCCTGGTGAGGGAAATCAAAACTGCTAATATGTAGCAGAGTTGGTTATTTCCACAGCATTTTGGAGTCCTTTTTCCTTCCCTTTTATGGCCTCTGTCTTTCTCAGTGACGGAGAAAAATTTTGTTTGAGTGTCAGAGGTCAGGTTTGCTTGACTTTTATCATTATCTTGAAAACATACATTAAGATCCCATTTTAATATGCTGTATGTGTCTATTAAACTAAACTCTTTGGGAAGTTGCATAAGCTTTATGCTATCTCCTTTTCTCATGTAGACATCATATTAAGTTCAAGATAGCCTATTCAACAGATGCTCTCAAGACAAAAGAATTTATCATTCAGATCTTTTCATACAATCTCCATGCTTATACTTTTCTTCTTTTTAAACAAATAGTTTCTTTTCATTCTGCATTTATTAATGCAGGATATTTCTTAAATATGCTTAAAGAATTTAGAAAATATTTTATTTAGCATTTCTCATTGTTTTCAATAAAAGTGGTTCAAATAGTCTTTTGTTTCTAGTAATAGAAATCCTTCCTTTATGATACTTAATGCAGGAGAAGATCTTGAGTTGCTTATTAATCTCCCATTTTGGTGTTAGTATTAGGATGAAGGATGAAGACTTGAAGAGCTTTACCTAGTGAGAGTCAATCTTGATTAGTTGATGGCTCTAACAGCTTGGCATAGGACCACAAAGAAAAACCCTGTTTCAGAAAGATGGACACAGGAAGAATCTTTTCAGAAGAATCATGTTCTAGGCAATAAGTAGATATGTGTTAGTGGTTTATTAGATGAAAACACAATATGTATTGCCAGTATATAAAGTGCCACCATACATAACTGATAAGATATTGCTTGCAACTTTTCCCTTAGAGAATTAAAGGGAAAAATAGAACTCACCTAATCACTGGATAGCAAAAGGATTAGCAAACCATGTTTAGTGGAGAGAGCAAGAGAATGAAGGATAAACACAAATACTATATTCTCCAAGTTTGTGGGAATTTGGGTCATTTGTGCTGTTTTACTGGAGTATCAGTTCAGTTCAGTTCAGCTGTGTCTGACTCTTTGCAACCTCATGGACTGCAGCACGCCAGGCCTCTGTGTCCATCACGAACTCCTGGAGTTTACTCAAACTCATGTCCGTCAGGTCGGTGATGCCATCCAACCATCTCATCCTCTGTCATCCTCATCTCCTCCCACCTTCGATCTTTCCAAGCATCAGGGTCTTTTCAAATGAGTCAGTTCTTCACACCAGGTGGCCAAAGTATTTGAGCTTCAGCTTCAGTATCAGTCCTTCCAATGAATATTCAAGACTGATTTCCTTTCAGATGGACTGGTTGGATCTCCTTGCAGTCTAAGGGACTCTCAAGAGTCTTCTCCAACACACCACACTGTGGCATATCAGTGCCTCTCCCTTAACCTTAATTAGAAGACCTCAAACTGTCAAGGTAATGGCATGAGAGTGAGAGTGCAGATAATCTATTGGCATCCAAACAAAGACTATGGAGGACTATTATGCAGACACAATTGGAGATTGCTTAAGATTCATCATCACCTAAAACCAATTGTGTCCATAGAAGTCACACATGTATAGCTAAATACAGCCTTGTGTGGAGAACACAGTAGCATTATACTCCTGACTTCTGTATTTAAAAAGAAAGTAAGAAGCATCACTCTCTTTTGCTATGATTTGAATCATTCTACTAAAGGGGAAGTGTGGCGTACACTCTTTTTCTCAGCACCTTCAGTTTTGGTGTGAAGGAGACTTTTTCTTTAATAATGTAAGAATTAGTGATCACCATTAGCAAATGAAAAGTTGTTTTTTTTTTTCCTTTATAAATACTTCAGTCTGAAACAACTGAATAGTCCACACTGCCCTCCAAAATTGGAAAAGGGAGTAGGTCACCTCTCTCCATGGCCTGAACAGAAGGTGAGAGATTAAAGAAGTAGTAACCTCGGCAGAGCATGGAAAATTAGAAAATTGGAGGGAGACCAAAGAAAAAAATATTTCTATGGTTCCATGATTGGCTCTCTGTACAGCTTGTTTTTCTCAGGTCATCCATAATGCCTGCATCAGCATACTCTCTCAGTGACTTCAGCCCCTCAATGCATGAATATATTTATATAATACCAATATATAAAATTGTTATTTTGAATTTTTTGTTTGTTTGTTTATCCAGAAAAAGCTAAAGTATTAGTTACTCAGTTGTGTCTGACTCTTTGCAACCCCATGGACTATAGCCTACCAGGCTCCTCTGTCCATGGAATTCTCCAGGCAAGAACACTGGAGTGGGTTGCCATTCTCTTTTCCAGGAATCTTCCTGACCCAGGGATTAAACCCAGGTCTCCTGCATTTCAGGCAGTTTCTTTACCATCTGAGTGACCAGGGAAGCATGCTATAAAATGAAGTTTATTGCAGGCCATTCTTCATATTTGATGATTATTCTAAAAGTGAAACAGTCCTAGGATATTAAATATATTTTTGAAAGACAATCTAAACATAAATACATCCATTTACTATAAACATATTCAGTACAATATATATATGATCTCAATGTCAGAAATAAAATTAATTAGGTAATAGCAAGTTCAGGAGAGTTGACATGAGAAAAGCATTCTGATATTTAGAAAAGTAGTTTCTCAAACCTAAATTACCTCTAATTCCTAAAAAAATTAACTAACTCGTTTCATCTTGTTTATTTAATTATCTGATGAAAATAAAAAGTCAGGAAACATGGCTCAATCAAAGCAAAGAAAGATTTAATTTTCATCTTATGGTAAGGCATACAGTTCAGCTGTTAACAATAAAATGTTTTAAGCCATATGCTACTTACAATTTTCTTTAAAGCTAGATTAAAATGTGCTAATTAGAGTGTGGGCTACATATAAAAATATACTGCTCTATTGCAAATCTGCTTTGATAAGGACCTATGTTGAATCCCAGTAGAAAAAAACTGCTATAATTGTCAGACACCCAGATAAGTAATTCACCTCCATCATGTTTTAATCTATCAAATGCCTGGTTCACAAATCACTTAATCATATTTTATGTAAAGTTTTCGTAATAAAATATATGACATGTAACAAAAGTGACTTGTGTACCAATGACATATATTTTTCCATAATCACCAAGCCCTTAAATTTTCAGCACAGATTTATTTGGGGTTTCTCAATACTGTCTTCACATTGGAGATCATTTCATAAAATGAAGCACAGAAGTCTAGTTCTAATCCTAAGGCAGATATTGTGATACTTTAGCTCACCTACTAACCACTTACCAAATTACTCTAAACCATTCACTGTCCTTTTTGCTGAAATTATATATTAACATGGATTTATCGCTACAGTCCATGGGGTCACAAAGAGTCAGACACAACCTAGCAACTGAGCATGCACATATTTGTGTGAGAGGAAAATATTTTTGAAAACAGTATATTAATATAGTAAATGTATCTCAATAGTAACCCCTTATTTACTTCTGGAAAATTTTGAAAAATAATACACAGCTTTAAAAGGTAGCAGAAAAACACAGATAATTTTATTTCTTTCATACTTTAACTTACAAATTGAAGTCTAATGGTACAATGAAATTACTATTGTTTTCAACCATTGTATAACTGTTCCTGGATTGTGGAAAAAATAATCCTAAATATAAAAGGTAGAATCAAATGCACATTGAAGAATTAAAGATAACAAATACGAGAAGAATACTTAGAGAAAAAAATAATTTTAAAATAAATAAATTAAATAAATTAAAAATAAATAGCATTTTTTTAATGTTAAGGGAAAACTTTTTAAATTTCTATGAAAACTTTAAGCTTTCTAGTCAGAAAGGAAAAGAGCAGAAATAGAGAGTCCAGAAAGGTGATTTTACCAGTTTAAAAATGGAATAAAGCTTTAAATGATTTAATTTCTTTACCCTTTTGTGCTTCTGATTTCTATATGCATTTTCATATATTTTATTTATTTTCACAGCTCCAAATCTTAGAAGTAGGCTATAAAAGGAGTAAGGGCACAAGTATGCTACATGAATATTGGATTGAATTAAGAAAAGGATTCCTTAAAAAATGGTGTTGGTTACCTGGTCTTATTTTCAGAAAGATTACTTCCTTTCTTCTCTCTTTCATAACTATCATCAACCAGCTATCTTGTAAAATACCCATGCATTTTTCCTGCTCAGTCAGACTTTATTAAATCTCAGTATGTTTTGATGTTATTGCCCCTTTCCCATAACTGTGTCCATAAATATGGTGGATTAGTTCAAAGAGCTTAATTTTGTTAACATACAATATTGTATTTCCTTATGACTTCAATTTAGCTCTAAATATAGAAATTAACTTAGTTGATCATATAATTCAAGAAATACCATATTATTTTTTAACAATCTCTCTTGTCATTGGCCAACAGTTAACTAAAAATGGACTTGGACAATGCATGATTAGATTTGCACCCAAAGCAGCTTGCAAGGAAATATATGTCTTTTCAGTGATGAGTGGGAAGCATTGCTTGTTATTCTGCTAAGGATTTGCCATGTCATTTTCTGGCAAGCCAAGTGTTGACATTGATCTTAATTGGTACCCATCAAACGCCATATTTTCTTGATATAAGTTTGAGTTATAGCCATCACCAATCATTAGCACTCTAAATATTTATATAACATTTCTTTACATTGGAGTTTAAAATTAAGTAAATATGCAAGAAGTAGAAGCAGGACTAGCCAGATTTAAGTTACTAAAGAATTCTGTGCCTGAGAACAAATTTGACATATAGAATTGAGTGACATCTTCCTTTAAAATTCTAAGAATATTTTTTTACATTCCAAGTCTAAAAAGCAGATTCCTATGGTTCTAACCTAATAATTTCCCATGCTAAACACAAAGGAATTATAGAAACAGATATTATTAAGTTAATGATGAAAAATACATTTTAATTTTTAGCACTTACCTTTAAGTAAGTAAGAGACCTTATATATTGTGTTTTGTTATTGCTAGTAACATTTACTTGCAGGAGAAAGATGAAGTTTTACAGATGTCTTATCAGGAAAAAAAAGAGAGGAGATAAAAATCTATGTAGCATCTCTCTCCTAAATAATAGGTGATTATATTCTAAGTTGTTTTTTCTCCCAAGGAGATACTGAATTGGGGGGGCCTATAAATATACTCTGAGGTATCTTAGCAGGCTTGTTTGTTTTACCAGGAAAATATCCCTTGCAAAATCTTCTACTTAAGAAAGATGGGATAGAAATTTAGCAGAAAAAAAAATGACCTTTTTATTCTCCAACTCTTTGTTCTTCTCTATAATCAATATAATTTAAAAGCAAAGGAAAAATCAATAATTTTCTTTATATATTATATTCTATGCAGAGTATAGGATTTTGTAACAATGAGACCTAATGACTTTTAACTGAACTCTCATACTTAAGCTTATTTAATTCTTATGATGCCTGTTATAATGCTTGTATTTTACAAAGAACATATTCTTCATTTAGATTAACAAATTTTTCCAAAATCACAGACTTAATAAATATTGAGCCTAAATTTCAAACACAAGGCAACTTAACATAAAATTCTATAATCATTCTCATGCTTTCTAGTCACTCAAGAGCTTATATAATAGTGCGGCTCCATCAGTCCACAGAAATGAATACCATTTACACTAAAACAATACCTTGCATTCTAACAAAAAAAAAAAAATGGTGCTCAAATACATTGGCAAATACATAGATTTTTTTTCTTATTTAAGGAAAACGTATCTTGCCTAAGGTCACACAGCAAGTGACTGGCAAAACTTAGATGAAAATATTAAAGTAATTTAAACATATCTAACAGTGAATAAAATTTATAATGCACACTATTTAAATGTCTCTCTCCTGCTGGGAGCATTTGATTAAAAAAAGACAAGGGGAAGTGTAATCAAATTATCTATTTAAACTACCTTGCCCTACAGAGTATATAGATTTAATAACCTAATAGCAGGTCCAGTGGTAAAATATGATCTATGATTTTTATTAATGAAAAACTATTGCTGTTTTAGTGTATCCTCTTCTGTTAAAAAGGCAAAAGCTGAAACAAACAAAAAATAAATAGGAACAATATAAATGCTTACTGATATTTCTGTAGAAGTCATCCATTAGCTTTTTTTTTAAAGAAATCACACATGAATCTTTCAGAATAGAACAATATCCTTATGACCCCATCAGAATAAAATGTTAACCTGTGCCTTATAGGATTTTACTGCAACTGAACCACAACTAGCAAAGAATCTGACAGAGAATAAGTAGTATTATATTTATAAATTGAATTTTACATTATTTCAAGTGTTCAGTTTTGTTTATTTGATGTCTCAGGTGATGTATGAATGGTATTTGCATTGCTAAGGAAGATAGTATCCTTTTAACACTTTTCTCTATTGCTCATGAACATAGAGCAACAATAGTACCTATTTTTCTTCTTTAGAATTCTTCAGACTCCTTATTTTGTACTCACAAAAATCTTCCTTGTGTTATGCAGGTAATTCTACCTCTCTATTACCTCCAATTCTCTTAATATTCTTAATTTTGGTTTTAGTCTGATATCACTCAACAGTTTCAGCTGTTAAATACTTTGTGTGTCATTTCCTCCATATTAAAAAAAAAGATATATCACACTGGAAAATTCTAAACATTGAATAAAAATTTCATTTACCCTGGAGAAACATGGCACACTAGGTTAGTTAGAAAGAAGTTGAATGAAATGACATCCCTACCGCCCTGGTGAAATTGAAAATTATTTACTGTGTATATACTAATAATATTCTTCAAATGAACTCACTTAAATGGTGGTAAATCAAAGATGTCACACAAATAAGTTTCTCATTTTATATCCTTAGCAGACTCAATACTGGAATAGTAGTAAATTAGAGATGTCACAGAATTATGTCTCTTGTTTCTATCTTTACCAAGAGCAGCACTGGAAATCACATTATAATCTGCTCTCAAGCAGCCAGAGTTATGGGAAAATACGTAGCTTGAAAAAAGCAATCCTGGGACAAAATAAATGATTCCCACAGAGGCAGACATGACCCTGAGTTAGCAAAATTCAAGTTTCAGTTGTATTTATGTGTTTGTATATTGCTAAAAATTATCTGGCAAAAAAATACTTTGGCAAAAAGTGCAATGTATGCTATTTTTGGATTGTTTTCACTTAAGTTGTACAAAATCTAAGTTCAGTTTAGTTACTCGGTCATGTCCGACTCTTTGTGACTCCATGGACGGCAGCATGCCAGGCCTCCGTGTCCATCACCAACTACTGGAGTTTATTCAAACTCATGTCCATCAAGTTGGTGATGCCATCCAGCCATCTCATCCTCTATCATCCCCTTCTCCTCCCACCTTCAATCTTCCCCAGCATCAGGGTCTTTTCAAATGAGTCAGTTCTTCGTATCAGTGAAAGATGTGAAGAAAGGTGGCCAAAGTATTGGAGTTACAGCTTCAGCATCAGTCCTTCCAGTGAATATTCAGGACTGAATATGATTCTGATTCAGCACTTGATTCCTTGACATATATTCTAGGGTATGAAAGTAACACGTTTCAGTCATGTAGCAACATCATATACTCATCAGTGTAAGAGGCATTAAACTCACCCATTCAATCTTACAATAAAATATTTTAAAATTCTTAAATTATCTCACTAAACTACTAAAGCAGTACACTTTGGTGCTTTTTAAATACTATCTTTGCCTTTTCTCTTAAACTGATAATTTAAAAAAATATTTTAAGTAAAATTTATTAAAGTATATATATGAATTATTCCTATATATATGAATTTAACATATATCATTAAAGGTATATTTTAATAATTTATCTATAGTTATATTTTCATCCCTATTTTATACCTGAGGGAGAACACAGTTTTTTCATAGAAATTCTTGGTATTATACATAGATTAAGGGTTTCCCAGGTGGCTCAATGATAAAGAATCTTCCTGTAATGCAGGAGACACAGGAGCACAGATTTGATCCCTGGGTGGAAAAGATACCCTGGAGGAGGAAATGGCAACCCACTTCAGTATTCTTGCATGGAAAATCCTGTGGACAGAGGAGCCTAGCAGGCTACTGTCCATGGGGTCACAGAGTCAAATACCACTGAATGACTGAACACATGCACAGATTACTATGGTATGAACACACAAAATAAAATGACAAGGTGCTATCATATAACCTAATATTGGTTTTTATTGAGAACAGAAATCCAGAGTTTTTCTTTACATGAAATGATCATTGGGGAAAAAAAGAAAAAAGGAACTATTTAAAATGTGAGGACAAATTTATTTGAATTTGTGAATCTTTCTGATTTATCTCTTCTAGAGCTTCATTTATTAATCATCCTTCTCACTTTTGTATCTATAATCTGTCTTTCATGAATTCCTCGCTCTAAAATTACATGTATACTCAAGAAACTTTTATCCTCAACAATAATAATTATAGTAACAATAATAAAATTAACAAACTCTACATTTAACTTTTACTCTACACCAGTATACAATGAACTATATGTATATTTTTTAATGCTTACTGTTAAATTTCAGAAAGGATCACGTACTTTGATTTCTTCACCCTTCAGCTGCTGATCCTCTATATCTACCACCATGATGAGATATTCCAAAGGGCTCCCCAATGCTCTCTTTAATTACCACCCCACTCTTGATTCTCTGCATATGTAAAAACTCTTTAAAGTTCTGTTTCTTATATTCATATTTTCTCTCTAGACTCCCTAGATAATTGTATCCATTCCCAAAGTGCCATGCAATTATTATTATGAATGAAAGTTTGCCAAACATATTATCAAATGCCTACTGTAAAGCACACTGTATATTCAACTGCATACTTGCATCTCCTTGGAAAGAAAGTTATGACCAACCTAGACAGAATATTAAAAAGCAGAGATATTACTTTGTCAACAAAGGTCCTTCTAGTCAAGGCTATGGTTTTTCCAGTAGACATGTATGGATGTGACAGTTGGACTATAAAGAAAGCTGAGCAACAAAGAATTGATGCTTTTGAACTGTAGTGTTGGAGAAGACTCTTGAGAGTCCCTTGGGCTTCAAGAAGATCCAACAGTCCATCCAAAAGGAAATCAGTCCTGGGGGTTCATTGGAAGAACTGATTTTGAAGCTGAAACTCCAATACTTTGGCCACCTAATGCAAAGAGCTGACTCATTTGAAAAGACCCTGATGCTGGGAAAGATTGAGGGCAGGAGGAGAAGGGGACGACTGAGGATGAGATGGTTGGATGGCATCACCGACTCAATGGACATGGGTTTGGGTGGACTCTGGGAGTTGGTGATGGACAGGGAGGCCTGGCATGCTGCGGTTCATGGGGTTGCAAAGAGTCGGACATGACTGAGCAACTGAACTGAGTGAACTTGCATCTCCACCTAACTCTATTCAAACTCATTCAAACTGTCATTCAAACTCAATGTATCAAAAACTAATTTCCTTCATGTTGCCCATACCTCAGTAAAACATTTTTGATGATAATGAAGAAGATGCAGTTGCTGATTGAAAATTATTCAAAACAGACCTGCTACTTTCTCTATCTCCTCTTTAGTTAGAAGTGTTATATATCCATTTGCTAAGTCCTCCATATTTCTCTAGTTTCCATTATCTGACATGGGATAGACATCCAACAAATGAATGTCAATGTGGGAAGATTAAATTTAGAGCAATATTTTCTGTAAATCTATGGCAACTATGAAGATGCAAAGCATAGATCTTTCTTCAAGAGACAACCTGCTACACAGGTTGCAATTAGCCAACAGTCTTCAGCTGTAGCACTTTGTGGATTCATCGCAGCATTGGAGGTGAGCCCATCCTCTCCCCAGTTTCCAAAGAATGATTGTACACAGCAGAAACTCTAGTTTCTGGCTCCACTGACACTCATGGACAATCTCTGCACTGGGGCCAACTACTAGGGTAGTTAGGGCCTTCTCAGACGTGCACTCAGTACTGAAGCTCCTCCAATCCAATCTTCCTTTCTTCCCCATCTACTTCACAGGGGTCAGATCTTCATCACAGTCTGAAGCTCTCTCTAACAGCTTCTGCCCTATCTACTTATTAACTTTTATCAAGTATAATACCCAATAAATTTCCTGCACTTCTAACTCAACTTTTTCCTTGTATTTACTTCATTGAAGTCTCAGGCTAACTAATATAAAACCTTTCATGATTTACAAATCAAACAGTCCTCATACTCACAGAGTTCTGTATGCATAACACTATTTTTTTTTCCAAATTATACTCTAAATATTTATGTTGCTTTTTTCGCTAGGATGCATACTGTGTCACTGATACAATAAATAAATATTTACTGTTAAATGAATTTATCCATTCATGGTTTTAAGTTTCTCATGAAAATGCATTATATCTGAGTGTAGTTTTTCTTTCTTTTTTTTTTTTTTGCATTTGCACACACAGACACACTAATCTGG